>OMNV01007822.1:0-19407 GCA_900303265.1 Brotula barbata | reverse complement strand
ATTATACACTATGTGCACAATTATTAGGCAAGTGATTATTTTGACCATATCATCATTTTATCCATAATTTCCAACTCCAAGGCTGTATAAACTTGAATGCTTATTGGATTTAATGCAAATCAAGTGATGTGTATTCGTGTAACGAGGGAGGGTGTGGCCTAAGGAGATCGATACCCTATATCAAGGTGTGCATAATTATTAGGCAGATTCTTCTCCTCAACTTAGGTATCTTGTTCAGAGGTGGCCGGGTTTCAGCCTTTCTTACCTTGGCCATGTCTCTGAGAACCGAACACCTCGTACTTCTTGACACTCCAGGTAGGTTGCAGTTGTGGAATATGGCAGCACTGGAGGATAATGGGTTCCTGGTAGCTTCACGTGTGATTCTTCTCAAATCTTTGGCGGTTAATTTGCGTCTTTTCTTCTCGACACGTTTCTTGCGACCCTGTTGACTATTTGCAACAAAACGTTTGATGGTTCTGTGATCACGCCCCAATATCTTAGATATTTCAAGAGTGCTGCATCCCACTGAAAGACTTTTTACAATTTTTGACATTTCAGAGTCAGCTAAATCTCTTTTTTGGCCCATTTTTCCTGAGGAGAAGAATCTGCCTAATAATTATGCACACCTTGATATAGGGTGTTGATCTCCTTAGGCCGCACCCTCCCTCGTTACACGAATACACATCACTTGATTTGCATTAAATCCAATAAGCATTCAAGTTTATACAGCCTTGGAGTTGGAAATTATGGATAAAATGATGATATGGTCAAAATAATCACTTGCCTAATAATTGTGCACATAGTGTATAATATCTCACGTACATATGATCACGCGTACATACATGAGGAAACTCTCACATATATACAGTATATGCTTGTGCATACATGCGCACAATCTCTCATACACTACAATGATTGTGCATTCACCGGTACAGGGTCTATCTGTGGTTCGTACTATACATGCTTCTACTGATGTGTATGAATGCGTTATTGAGTCAGAGTTTTTATCTCACATATTTTCAACTTTATAATCTCAGAGAATTGTACTCTGTATTTTTTTTTTTTAACCTGTAGTAGCCTTATACTCAGTCGTAGTTTATTATGTTGAAACAACGTGCATGTCAAATAAAATGAATAATATCCTTTGTTCTCGTGGCGGCCGATCAAACACAGGCGATGCATCATTTATGGGAGATGTTTCCAACTCGGCCACAGCAGCTCCTCAATCGGGTTTCGAAGTCAGTCTCAGAAATTTGTGGCGAAGTTGCAGACAGTAGTAGAGAGATGTCTACTAGTACAGGCCTCATTATACCAGAATAAAATTAATCTTACTCACTTTGATGATTTGAGACCAAGGGCACTTTTCACTCCTGATGCAATAATCTAAAAAAACATCAGTAGCCAGAGCCCAGACTAGGCCATGTTGACACACGAAGCGTTTTGTTATAAAGTGGGTTCATGATAAATTACCTCCAGGATTATATTGAACACAATACGATCAAATGCATCATCATCCATTCTTCGGCCTCTTATCCTGTGCAGGGCTGCAAAAGTTCACTGTTCATTCCACCAGAGGGAATGAACACTGTGGATAAGCTACCACTCTGTTCATTCACGCCTGGGGTTAATTTTCAAATCACCTAACCTGGATTTCTTTGAACAAGAAATCTTTGTATTCTGATATGCAACTGTTTGAGTAAGAAATTCAGCCACCAGGCAGCCTCTGATTGTAGGAGTGTATAATATATTTCAGCTCCATCCTTCTTTTAGAGCCCTGCTACCATATAATGCTGAGGAGCTGCTGGATTTCTGTGCCTTTCCTTCTCAGGAACGTGTTTCTCTGGTTGTTGCCAGATCAGATAAGGAGAGGAGACTGCAGTGTCACCTGCAGCCACGGGCAGGCAGATTGTTAACAGTTGTAAATGTGGCAAAATAAAATACATTTTGATGCCACATAAAATCCAAACCTTAAAATAAATAATCTGCTGTTGTTGTTGTTTTTAACCAGATGATTGGTGTGTTTCTGTCATTATTTCACATTTATTCAGTGATTTCCGATGTCTGGTGTCACTTAGAGAAACTGATTCTCAATGGAAGCACTCTGAGCGGTGTGGAACACACCATCAGGCGCTAGCTAGCTAACTAGCTGGTATTGCCCTCTATTTTGAAATCTTTGAATTTAAATGTTAAATGTAATGTTTGTTGATGTTTTCTAGGGACTTGGATCAAACAAAATAAACAAATTACTCTTACTTTATTCTAGATGTCCTCTCTGATGCTGACACACATTGATGCTCCCCGTTGTTCCAGAAACATTTAGCTAGGAGATTCTCTCTTTTTTAATATAAACTTTATTTACAAAAAGTAAACCTGGAAAAATAAATTATATGACTTACAAACTGTTGTAACAAATGAAAGTATGGTATAATAATAGCAAAATACAAAAATACAGAACCTTAAAGTATTTTGATTATCCAGGACCATGAAATACAAAATATGTATTTTGTGTTCTAAATCTGTATTTCATTTACAGTTATCAGAAATACTGCACAACTCTTCCCCCAGCTCAAAGAGTGTTACAAAAACTATCTGTGTTTATTTTCTATAACAAATGACTTTCCTTACTCAAGTCTTAATCTGAATTCATTTGTTTGGACAATCTATGGAACATATTTCAGTCCTGTATAATTGTTGAATGTCTCAATATCGGCCTCTGCAGGGCTGATGAATAGATTTGATAGTGGCTTGGGTTCAAAATACTTCAGAATAGTTGGTGAGATATTATTCACTGCATTTATACTTGAAAGTATTCAATTTGTGCAACTAGGAACATTATGCTGTTGTGATTGCAAACTTTGGCCGCTAGATGTCCTCAACGTTGCACCGAATACAGTGTCAGTGAGGCACTGCTGTGTTCCAAAACTGTTGGATGGAAATTTCAGTGTAGCAGCAGCTGGAGCAGCATTACATCGTGTAGTGAGAAGATAAATGGATGAACATCTTCCCCTTGCTACAGTTCCCGTTTAAATAGGTCTGATCCACCTGACAATGCAAAGTGGAGCTGGTGCGACCTACGAAATAAAGCTTTGTCAGTGGCTCCTTTTTGTTAATTACTTTTCAAAGAACAAGTTTCACCATAGGTATATGAGTTCATATGAGCAACTGTTAGCACAGGACACCGGTAAAACATTGAAAAAACATGTTGCCTGACCGGGAATCGAACCCGAGTCACGGCGGTGAGAGCATTAGACCACCAGGGGGCGATATAGGTTAATAATACAGAAAAGGATTTCAGACCACACTAAGCATCGGTACATCACAATTATCTTTTCTAACCGTTGTATGGTGTTAGTGTTTTGGTTACACAGCCAGTGTTGGCGGGTCTGGTGGAGCATTACTGGGTTTTTAAATCAATACAGCCATAAGAATTTATGTAAAAAATACTTAATAGATGTTAACTTTATTTATTTTACAAGCAATATAGACAGCATACATGGTTCATAATTGCCATTTATCTCTTTTAGATCACATTTATGAACAAAAGTGCTATTTTTTTGTGATAAAATGTAGTAATAATGAAAAATCAATTACAATCAAGATTTGGATGGAAAAAAAAACAATTAATAAAAATGAAACAAGGTTTTTCATCACTGTTGATGTTATTTTACTTTTTTCTTAACTTAATTAGAAATTGAACACATTCATGCCAGCCTATGCAACACATGAGGGGTTTTACTCTGTGTATGTGTGTGTGTGTGTGTGTGTGTGTGTGTATGTGTGTGTATGTGTGTGTATGTGTGTGTTGCTCTTGTATTTCTTGTACTTGAGACATGTATATTGTGTCTTCCTGTCTATCTTGGGTCACACACATCCCAGCTCATCAACAGTGACATTAGGCCCAAGCTCGTAGAAGGGGTTGGGGGGGTGCACAGAGACAGACCAGCTTGTCTCTCCGTAAATTGTTTGGGTCCGTCTCCTTCCACCTCTCTACGAAAACACACCTTCCCTCTAAATTAATGCAATCAACAGTGATTTTCTGAATGGCATCTGGGATGAAAAGTTCGAAAGAAGACTGTCTTGCACATGAAAAACCGCCATCCATGTTGGTCCTGTTTGAATCCTTCAATTCAATTCAATTTATTTATATAGTGCCAAATCACAACAAAGGTTATCGCATAGCACTTCCTCCTTTCTTATCACATTGGCACCCAGAATTTCCACACCGTAATCACCCTGGGGTCCAGTAGACCTGAACACCACGTATGTAATATAAATCTGTATGGGGGTCTACAGTGGACACTCGTTGAAAATGTGTTCTTTTATATATTCTTCACAGAAAATGAGCCAAGGACAATGAGAATGACTTGGAAAAAATAATTCACTGTATCATTTCTCTTTCAGTAGGCATTGAAAACGGGTCCCACAGACCTGAACACCATACAAGGGTTAAGTGTTGCCTGTTCGATCCCCTGCTCCTCCAAGTCCAAGGTCCCTGAGCAAGACAAACAAGTGAGCCTTGCACGGGGGGACCTCGGCTGTCAGTGTGTGAGGGGGTGAATGTGAGGTAAACATTGTAAAGAGCTTTGGAGAAAAGAGCTGTAAAAATGCAGTCCATTTACCAAAATCAATAAAATAATATAAAGATAGATGGATACGATAAAATACATTTCAGATTAAATATGATATAAATAGATATGATGCCAAAACATTCGTGAAAGTAGACCAGTCTCCTCCTGTCAGGCTTTCTTGAAACATTCAAACCGACTAGATATCTAGAGTAGAAACCACACGTGATCTGAGCCAAAAGGCCGAGATGTAGCTCAGATTATCGTTGATAATATTCCACGGTTAAAACAAAGTGGCGTCATAGAAGCATGACGTGTTGACATTCTCATGTGTGCCGACGTTATTAAAACTGATGCCGTGCACTGGATTTGTGCCCGCGTACCCTTGCGTGCTTGATATCCACGTCAGCCCAATGAAAGAGCGCAGAGACAAACATATCCTTGGTGGAGACAGTTTGGAGACGAAAGACCAGAGCGCGGAGAATCTGACCAAGGGGGAGTTCCACGCCATTCTGGAATCCTGCTTCCAGCTGAAGCCGGGGGACCTCCCCGTTTATGATCAAAATATGGCTGACCTCAACTTGGATCTGAATGATCTGTTAAGTCGGATCCCATCCGGATCCACCGGTGATCCAGCCACAGGAAGCCTCACTAAACTGGGGCAGAACAACGCCCCAAAGTCTGACCCAGAGGAGGAGGAACTTATTTCAGTGAGCACACAGGTGGACCAGGAAGAGCCCGCACAGTCGGACTTCAAGGCTCTACGGATTGAGCCGAACACCTGTCAGAGAACCAGCATTCTGCGCTCGGTCATCCAGAGATATCAGAGACGGAGGAACCGGGGCGCACAGGGACACCGGGGGATCGGCAGGGAAAAGGCTTACAAGAAGATCCTATATGTATTTTTTAAATAACTCCGAAATGTTTGTCATGGTCTGCGTTGGTCTTCAAGTGATTCTAAATGGTTCGTATCTTCTGGTTCTGTTCACGCGATGCAGTTGATGCTGCTCCTGGTTGGACAAGATGTCTTCAGGTTCCCTCCCACACCGTAGAACAAATAAAGTAGAGGTTGATGATATAAATTCATTTTGTTGGAAAATAAGAGTACAAGTAAGTGACTGAACAATCTTCACATGAACTTTCATATTCATAATCACACACACGCTTGTATGGTTGGAACAATACGCACACTCCTCCCGATACTTCTCTAGATTTGCACGTTTCCGCCTGACACCATTCGTTTAGTTTCTTATGACCGGTGTCATAATGCTTCACTGTACCTGTAATAACCGTGGCTGCTCTCGTGGCGTTATCTCCTGTGTCCGAGGGCAGCACAACCTAAGCAGGTCCCCTCCTCATTCACCATTGTTTCTCATGTCGCTTTTAGCAGCAATAAAAACGAGTTACATCACACACTGCCTTATTGTGATAATAAAAATAAATCATGTGCATCAGTGATATAACTTCTGTTTTTATATCTATGTTACAAAAGTCAAATTAAATATATTTTCCCACATTTACATGCGTCACGGGTCATGCGTTACACATTTTCTCCCTTCTCTGTGATGATGGATCTTTTCATTTTTCTGTTGTCTGATGTGCTGGACACTTGAAGACAGCCATTGATTCCGGATCGTGTGTTGCTGTTACGGTGCAGAGAGACTCTTAAATGTTTTTGTCAAGTATTTCTGGGACAGAGTGAGAGCTGCCGTCTGTGTGTGCGTGTGTGTCTCGTACATGGAGTTAATTAATGTTTTTGTCACATATTTCTGGGACAGAGTGAGAGCTCCCGTCTGCGTGTGTGTCTTGCACATGGAGTTAATTGATGTTTTTGTCACATGTTCTGGGACAGAGTGAGCGCTCCTGTCTGTCTGTGTGATTCTCCGCTAATAGGTCCTGTTCCGTGATTGGCTGCTCTCTGGTGCTGCGTCTGTAGCTGATTGGCTGATCTGGAAGCTGTGGAGCCTATATAAACTCCGTGTTTCCAGACAAGACATTGGCGTCGTTTTTCGGCGTTGTAATTGAGCGTTTGGCTCTACTTGTTGTCTATTGAATTGGCTTTTGTGTGTGTGTTTTTGACCGTTGAGCCTGAGTAGTGTGTCTGTTTTCTCCGTTGTAAGCTCCGGATTTAGTTGTAGTTTGACCGTTTCATTTGTATGTACTCCAGCCTCTGTTTCTTTGTTGCGTGTTCTCCTTGTGCCTTGTAAATAATAACTTTTGTATATATCACGAAGCAGTAGGGGTGAACTGCCATTTTGTTTAATCCCTGTTTTGTCCTGTTTTTGTCTAGTAGTAGTAGTAGTTAGAGATTATCTTTTGGTTGGTTTATTTTGTTAGGGAACTACATGGGAGAATCTGTTATTTTGGCTTTGGTTCACCCTGAAGCAGAGCTTCATTGTAAATAAAACTCTTCAGTTGGTGTAAATATTTTGTGAATACCAATAAATTGCTAATTTCTTTTGCCACCATTTATTGTACATTTTGCTTTTATGTTGGGTCCTCAGTGCCTTAGACTGGGGCGTAACTGATAATAATTTGAAACTTTAGGGCCAGAAGTTATTGGCATGCCATCTGTTATGTAGTTTGGCTATTGGTACTGATGAAGAATACACATCAGTCCAGACTTGCTGGCTGGGGAGCAGTTTCCTACCTCCTGCTGCTGCTCACCCCCCTCTCGCCCCCAACCCTAACCCCACACCTTTGGGGCAACGCCCGGAAATCACATTTGGGGCAGTTTCACACACTGTCTGGGAACCACTTCAAATGTAAATGCTCCTGACTGTAAATACCCCCCTTTCTTGCTTTTTGTTTCTTACCTTTTAGCTTGTTGATTTTTGCCTTTTGTTTATTGTTTGTTGTCACGTCCCATTTCATTTGCTCTGGGTCAGCTCACCAGTTTGCCGGCTTACTTTAATAAAAACTCACTTCGCCACAGCGGACTTCTGAACTGGATTTAATGTTTTCTTCAACAATTTGGTGCCGTGACCCGGATGGCAGAAGACCTTCGAAGGAGACTCCTCTTTCCAGACCAAAGACACGCCAGTGACTTGCATGCAAATTATTCAAAGGTAAGGGGTCCTTTTTAAAACCCAAATTATTGTTGCTGAGTTGTTGTTGGAGGTCTGTAAAGCTGGAGTGCCAAAGAAGGGTGACACCATCCTGAAATTTTATGTAAGTTCGCTGTATGGTTGTGAGCAGGGGTTATTGAGAAGGTTACTTTGTAGAGATGTTTAGGAATGCTTGTAGTTTCATAACACATGAATTTGACTTTGTGGTGAGATTGTTTTGCTTCTCCTAGCCTTAGAATCTGACTCGCTCTTCTAAAGGTTTAACATCTCAGGTAACGTAGGAAAAGAGACTGGCCAATGTGCCAGAAATCCTAGGATAGGACCTAGTGTTTAAAAAAAAATTATATAAAGACAAAAAAAAGGGATGGGGAAACACAGCTAGAGAGTAGGTCCGCAGTGTTTGGAACATTGAGAGAAATAGTCCAGTGAGGGACTAATAGGCATATGCAGGACTTGAGGTCCGTAGTGTTTGGAACACCGAGAAATAGTCTGGAAATAGGCTTAGGCAGGACTGGTAGAGAAGTAGGGATGACTAGCTCTCCCAGGGATGACTCGCTCTCCCAAATACTTAGAGATATAGTTCAGTTGTAGGGATCTGACTAGCTCTCTTTACGCAAACAGGAATGACTTGTATCCTCTGAGTAGAATGTTGTTAGAAAGAAAGGATTTGTGGGTAAAAGTAAGTGTAATTGAGCGATTTGTTTTTGGAGGGATCTTACAGAAAGAAAAATGGGAAGTTGTTCCAGTTTTAAAGTCAGAGAAAGAGTTGACTGGTCCTGTAAAGTACATGTACGATAATTATGGTACAGATAGTATTAAATTTGTTGCAACATGGGTTAAAGTAACTGAAGACGATGATCTTCTAAAATTTCCCCCAAGTGGGACATTTGAACGGACCAGATTAGAAAATTTAAGAGAGAAATTAAGTTCTCAAACAAATAGAAACAAGCACTTCGACTCCCTCAGACTTTGGAAGGATGAAAGTAGATGCCGTAATGCAGAATCTCAAATAGCTTCGCTTACAGATCAAAATAAAAAGCTGATGACTCAATTAGAAGAAAGTAAAAACACAACGCAGACCAAGACGAAGTTGGACGACCAGTTAAATGGGTCCTCCACAATCATCAAAACAAACAAAAATGACCACGGCAAAACTCTTTATCCTGTGATAGAATTGGAAGAATGTAAAAACACAACACAGACAAAAATGAGGTTGAAAAACCAGTTAAATGGTCAAATCAAAACCCTTTATCCTGTGAAAGAGATTAAAGAATCCAGTGATGATGACACCTCTGATGACGACTGGATTTTATTACATCAAAGATCTGAAGAGAATAGTCAAGAAAATGATGAAGAAGGGTGGGTTAAAGCAAAAAAAAGTAGAAAACAAAATGAAACAGAATCAATAAAATCGGCTCCACTGTTCACAATGGGAAAAGATGTTGTTTACAAACCTTGGAGCCGAAGAGAGCTAAAAGAAATAGGAGATTTTCCCAAGGATGTCAGGAAAAATAAACAATAATGGCTAAAAGAATGGAATTCAATATGTACTATATACACACCCCACATTCCTGACATGATGCAACTGTTAAAACTGACTTTGCCACCTGATTTAAAAGACAAAGTAATTGATGCATGTGAAATTCCCTGTAATCCCACTGAGTTTGCCAAAATCACACCAGAGCAAGCACAGACCCTTTACAGTATCATTGCCTTAGCAGTTCAAAATGAAGTAGTACAACAGGTTGACTTTACTCCTCTCACAAAACTTAAACAAGGAAAAGATGATAATCCCAGGGAGCTTTATGCTGAAATGATGATGACAGCAAAAGAAAATTGTGGTCTGTCACAGGATCAGATTGATTGACTTCCTCCAGGTTACATGCAAAGCAATATTTGCTAATTGTCTTCAACCAAAGGTTTGGGCTAAAGTACCGCTGACAGTTGGATGGACAGGGAAAGCAATGACTGAATTGGTCGAGATAGCTCAGCACCATTGGGATAACACAGAACAAAAAGAATCTAAAATGTATGAAACGCTAATGCTTGCCCAAGTATCTCACTACACAGGTGGAGCGACTAGAGGAGGACGCAGTGGCAGAGGAACCAGCCAGAGACGTGGGCCAATGAATCATTCACACCATAACAAAGGCCACATGTCACACTTCTCAAACAAAGACCATTTGTAACTGATCTATTGTGAGAAAACGGAGTACCATACGCAGGGTATGCAATTTGTGATAACTTCTCAATTGTTGAAAGCGCCGCCCTGCCATCCTCCAGCTCCGCCCAAGTAGCTCAGTTATATGCACTGATGAGAGCTTGTCAACTAGCAAAAGGTAAAACTGTTACCATCTATACCAGGGGTGCCCAAATTTTTTTGGGGGGAGGGGGAATTGCTTTTTTGTATTTCCTTTCATTTTGCTTTGTTTTACTATGCTGTCTGCTGCTAGGTAGATCTGATAACTGCCTGACCTGGATAAATGAAGGTTAAAATAAAAATAAATTGAATGCAAATAAAGTATTTTATGAAACTTGACTCAAACTCAAACCTTTATTCACCAGAATCAACAAATAACATGTTTGCATTAATGCGAAGGGTGATACTGAGATCTCGATTGCAGTAAATGAGGCAGGTCTGGCTCAAAAACGGTGGTTTTAATGCGCAAGATGTCACGCAGGTGGGAGTCACTTAGTCTTGTCCTCACACGGTTCTTATTCATGTTCATAACTGAGAATGTCTTCTCGCACAAGTATGTCGAGCCAAACAAGCTCAACATTTTCTTAGCAAATTTTTGAATCTCTTGGAATCTGTCCTTATCCAGCTGCTGGTAAAAGTTGACAAGAAGAAGTTGTTGGTGCCGGCTGCGACACTCCGTGTCACACTGCAGCTCAATGAGCTCCAACTGCAGGTGGGCTGGAACGTCACTGGAATCCACGGAAAAAGGAGAGGAAAAAAGCGTGATCTCCTTTTCAATAGTTGCAAAATCCCTGAAACGCTGTTGAAACTCCTCAGCCAGAGATGAGATGTTTGCGGCATACCTCCTCATTTGCGCACTGATATTGTGCGTTGGAAAACGGGTCATTATTTCTTGCAGAGATTTAAAATGTATGGTATTGGGCTGCGTTTGTGACAGGTGGCTTTGGAAAAGTAGCAGCCTGGTCCGAAAGGCTTTGATATGTGAATACGGTTGGCTTATCACTGCATTTTGCCCCTGAAGGCTCGTGTTCAGGGCGCTCAGATGTCGGGTTATGTCAACTAAAAATCCAAAATCAGCCAGCCAAACTGGATAGGTTAGTTCTGCCATCGGTTGTCCCTTTTTTGCCAAGAATTGTCCAATTTCCTCTTTAAGAGAGTAGAAACGCTGCAGTGCAGACCCCCGACTGAGCCATCTTACATCAGTGTGATACACAACATCTCCGTATTCAGCGTGGATGTCCAGTAGAGATTGTTGAAACTGGCAGGGCTTTGGAGCGAATATACATAATTAATAGCCTTTATCACCGGTTTCATAACGTGATCATATTTCAGATGTTAGGCTCGTAGAACTTGTTGGTGAATAATGCAATGGAGTTTTATAGCTTTACCTCCTTCTTCGCTGACTTTGTTACACACTAGGGTTGATAATCCACTGTGCTCGCCAACCATGGCAGGTGCGCCATCCGTAATAATCCCCGTGATTTTATTCCACTGTAGTTTTATGTCATCTACGGCGGAACAAACAGAAGCAAATTAATCTGTCCCTCTTGTTTGGTCCTTAATGCTCTGGAGGTCAAGTAGCTCTTCACTCACATTCATTTCACTGTCCACTCCTCTCAAAAAAAATCAGTAACTGAGCGGTGTCGGATATATCTGTGCTTTCGTCACAGGCTAACGAAAAAAAATTCAAACTCCACTCCTTTTGCCTCCAACTGTCTCTTAATATCAGATGAAACTTCTTCAATCCTTCGTGACACAGTGCTACGAGCCAGGCAAACATTGGCGAACTGTTGCTTTTTCTCAGGACAAATGTTCTCCACCATTTTCATCACACAGTCTTAAATAAATTCACCCTCAGTAAAAGGTTTGCAGTGCTTGGCAATCAGCATTGCCACCTCATAGCTTGCCTTTGTGGCATTTTCATTTGACTCACTGGCTCTTGTGAAAAAGCGTTGCTGTGCTGTTAAACCGGCTTCCAGTTGCTTCAATTTTTCACAGCGTTCGTTCCCAGTTAGCTTGTTGTAATTACGTCTGGTTTCGTCTGGTAGTGCCTCTTTATATTGAACTCCTTGAACACAGCCACAGTCTCTTGGCAAATTAGGCCATCAGTTGTTTCATAACTCAGTGAAAAAATATTCCGATTTCCACTTGTCCTGGAAACGGCGGCCCTCGCTGTCAACTTTCCTTTTCTTACTTCCAGTTGCCATTTAAGAAATGGGCAAAAAACAGATCACACGCAAAACGGGGTCGTGTGAGTTCGGCCACAAGTCTACTGCCATCCTGTGGTGAAATATAAAATTGCTTTTTTTACGCGTGTATTTTACACTGTGGACAATAGTACTGGGGGGCCACATATTATTGATTTTATGATAGAGGCTTCGGGCCAGTGGAAATATGACCGCGGGCCGCATTTGGCCCGGGAACCGGACTTTGGGCATGTCTGATCTATATAGACTCCAGATATGCCTTTGTTTGTTTACATGAATTTGGTATATTGTGGGCGAACCGAGGATACATTACATCCTCGGGGACACCCGTTAAACATGGTAAATTGATTGGTGAACTGTTAGATGCATGTCAGCTACCTTCATCTGTTGCTGTTGTTAAATGTGAAGCCCATACCAAATCCAAAGATCCTGCTTCACAAGGCAATGCTTTGGCTGACCATGCAGCCAAAGCAGCTGCCAAAATTGGCTTACCTGTCCATGTAAAGCTCTGCCCTTCCATACCTGCTAACGACCTGGCTTCTCCAAGCTGTGTGCTGAAACAGGCCCTAAATGGCCAATGTTGTTGCCCCAATGTCAATGAGGTCCACACCCATTAGGAAGCACAAACTTACACCTCAAGAGATTATTACGGGTAAACCCATGACTATACCAAGCAATTCAGTGCTATGTATGAAGAAGATGGACCACCATGCCATGGATGAATCCATGATATCATTTTGCTCTGCTCTAACCTCTGCCGTTCAGTTAATCCACAGACAAGTAAAAGCTATCCAGTCTCCTCCCAGTGACAAACCGTGCCACAACATCCAACCTGGAGATTGGGTCTGTGTCAGAGAGTTCCGGCAGAAAAACGCCCTGAAACCCCACTGTTCCAAACTTCAACACGTCCTGCTTACCATCAGCACAGCAGTCAAGTGCGAGGGTCGTCCTACCTGGATCCACACAACCCACTGTAAGAGGACAACTCCTCCACTATGCACCAGAAACCAGCCGGGTCCCTCTTCATCCTGTGGGTCCTCTTCCTCTTCACCGTCGGAGCCATTGACAGGAGCAACACAGGCACCGGAGGCCCTGAAGTAGATGTACTGCAACCCCCAGGACACCCACAGCTGTCAGAGGAACAGAGGAACAACGCAGGCACCGGAGGCCAAGAAGCAGACGTACTACAAACCCCAAGACACTCACATACTGTATGTCAGAGGAGCAGGACATGGAAATCTACAGACACCACAAATGAGACCTCTCAGTCTACCAAGAGAAAAGGACTCCCAAGACATATGAAACAAAGCCCTCAACAAACACCCACATCCAACTGGCAAAAATGGTTGATGATAATAGTCCCAACCGTTCATTCCGCACAGTACAAAAGAAGGACTCCCACTAATGACTTTGACCATTACTCCTTGTGACACTTGTCACATCTTGAACTTCAACTCTTCCTATGAACACTGTGTTTGTCCCAATCCCCCACAAACTAGACAATTATACTGTGATCAACTTTACCCCAACTGCTATTCCTGCAACACTCCTATTCCTCTCACCCTCACGATGGTTCCAGAGACATTAAAGTGGTGTGTTGAAGGTAAAGGCACCATTCACCCAGGAGCATCCAAGTGTGACTTTACATACTCTCCTTCTGAAGAACCATTTGTTAAGCCAAAAAACAAAACAAAATCCACTGTCCAATTCTATTGAGGATTATAGCTACCTTGCTACAATGATTGATCAATGTTCTATACCACTACCAAAGGGTGTATACTGGATTTGTGGCATGAAGGCTTATGAATATCTACCAAAAGGATGGTCTGGAGTATGTGGTCTGGGCCATGTGATACCAGCCATGAGAGTCCTTACCGTGCCACCGGAGGTTCGCATTGTTAAAAGAGACTTTTACACACACACACAAACACCATGAACAAGATTTTTTGGTGCCCTCATTCCAAATTACGGAGTCATGGCAGCTTTGGACCAGATAGGAGACTTATCCCATGCTGTTGAAGACTTTACAAACACCACCGCAAAGGGCATGTCTATGCTCTCACAAGAAATGACTGCGGTAAGGATGATGACTTTACAAAACCGGGCTGCATTGGATTACTTACTAGCCTCTCAACTGAATGTTGTACATTTATACCTGACCACAATGCTACCATACAAGAAACAACTAATCACTTAATATTGCCAAAACATTACATAATCCTGTCACCACTGGTTTGTTTGACTGGTTTAGAGAACAGTTAGGACACATTGGTTACTTGATTTTTAAATTTGCTTTGCTTGGGTTTGGACTCCTAACTTTTATTTGTCTTCTGATCACGTGTCTCAAGTTTACTTGCAAAATTTGTATCACTCAGACTACCACTAAAATTATGTATTCCATTGTATCTCAACCTGTTCCACCAATGGAGGAGGAAAATTCAGACTTTCTGTTCAAAATTGAAATTAACTGTAATTAAATGACACCCAACCAAAAAAAAGTGTGGCTTGATGAAGAATAATAAGACTTCTGAACTGCATTTAATGTTTTCTTCAACAATACCATCATGATTTCTTATCGCTAAAACATGAGCCATTCACAAAAAGTGTCAATGGGCTCATTATGCGTGCTACGACGTGGTTTGATGAATTCTTCCGTGACGACATCACAATCATCAGTGCCCCATCTGAGGAGATCAACATCAGTGCAGCTGGGTGAACTGTACTGGATCTGTGGATGGTTAGAACTGATGCTGCTAGAATGACTTATCCCGTCTTTTTTTGCTTGCGACGGCACAAATTGTGTGCTGGTTAATGATGCATGTAGTAAATGGGACGTGTGTAGTATTATGTTGATGCCCCTTTTTTTTTTATTAATATACGCAAAAGCCACAGCTGCTCACCTTGATCCTTGATAGCATGGTGTGGTGGACAGCCTTGTTGTGCAGCACCAACATTGTGCTGTGGTGCACTGAGTCTTCCTCAGCCCCATGCTCTTTAATGCAGCTGCAAATCAATAAGTCATTAATATATTAGATCAACAAGCTGTCCATCAGTACGTGATGTAAATCTTCAAATAACACTATCAATGAGATGAGCTTTCACTATAATCTTGTTCCCTTCTTGTGAAGGTGTACCGTTGTCCTTGATACATAAATGAAAATAGGCGTTATGAATGCTGAAGATTAGTGGGTCACTGTGTCCCACTTGGTGGTATGTGAGGTGTTTGATAGTCATGCCCGTGCGTCTGGTACCTCAGGTCTTTCTGTCTCTTCTGCATTGACCATCCTGACATCGGGAACTGTGGCAGCGTGTTTGAGTTTGTGTGCTTGGGACACAGTGCCAAAGCTTGGGTGGCTATCGGACACAGGTGTGTCTAGTTGCTGCGTCTGCATCCGATGGACCAATCAGGCAGGAACCTATTTGGGTTCCTATCACATAGACTGCAGGGCTGACTGCTGCATCCATGCCAACTAGACTGAGTTGCTCTTTCTCTGTACTTTTGTTTGCACCGTTTATCTTTTTCAGTTAGAGCTCCTTCAGTTTAATAATAAAGTAAGGGTGCATCCTTGCCACCTGAACATGTCTGATTGCGTCTCTGTGACTCTGAGGAGGAAAGAAGCCTGTCACATCAACCAGTGGGGGTTTCCTCATTGGAATTATTGGAGATTTACAGCGACTGCGCCTCTTAATTAGGACAACAGCTTCTTCCGGACCTTCAAAGGTGGACCTAATACCTTTGATCGCTTCCTGTCTGAGAGGGCTCGTAGGTTTACAGACGTTTTCACTGCTGTTTTATAGACACACAGCTGCATATATTACTACTATTATCTGTACATATCTTATAAATTTCTCAGTCTATTCTATAGTACTGTTATACTTGACTTTAGTGTAGACATTTAGCACTGTATTGCTGTTGTATGTATATATATTTGTGTGTGTAAATACAGTATATATTGTTATATTTGTTGGATATGTTTTAGATTCTATAAATTCTATGCTGCTTTTGTCTTTTTTGTTTTGTTATTGTTGGTGTTTTGTTATCAGCTACTGGATGACTTGAATTACCTTCAGAATTAATAAAGTGTCTGTCTGTCCGTTATTTATTTGATAATGTATATAACTTATTATTATTGACATATTATTATTCACATTTACTTTATCATCTTCTGGAAGTGTCTTCTACTTGCACTTTATCGCGGCTATTTTATCTTTTTATGTTTCTATCCATTTTTATCTTAATGGCATAATTTTGCATATTTGTATATTTCTATCTTAGTAAGCACGACTGCTGTGGTTTCACCTTGGGGATCAAGGAAATGGAACTCTAATTTTTTAATTCTTTATCATTGCCCTGAGCTAATAAAATTGTAAGATTTAGGGTTAATCGACACTATTTCACGTGTCGATTAACGCTAAATCTTACATGGCACTTTTTTCTCTCCTTTTTCAGATACCAAATTTTTTTCAGCTGAAGACTTCCCCTTATGACCCCCTGACCCAGCAGACTTTCTATTGATGAGGCAGTATCATTAGAAGTGTAAGAATACATTTTAACAGTGTTATGATAGGACGATATTGGTTTATTTAAATATGATAGGATTCACTGAATTAAAATTATAATAGTAACTATCTAGCCGAAAATTATTCGCCAAAGATTCCTTTAAATTTTTCTTTGCTGTTGCTGTTACATTACATTACATTACAACTTCTTATTGGTTCACTAATAGCAATCCAGTAAGTAACTGGATATACTTAACGTATTCCAGTAACTAATCGTGGTTGCTCTCGTGGTGTTATCTCTGCTGTCCAAGCAGGTGCCCTCCTCATTCGCAGTGGCGGGCCGTGCATTTGGTACCTGGGCCTTCAGTGGGGACTGACCCGACTTCATCCACCTCTTAATACCACCACTATCACGTCGCAATTATCGGGGTCTGCCGACCTCTCCTCACGATGTCTAGATTTTCTGGAAAAGTCCGCCTTGAAAATGGATTTTTAAGTATGTCCGAAACTGAGTCAATTTCTCCTCCTCCGTCAGCCATTGTGGGCATAATAAATTCTAACTCAAATGTATTAATGTGTGAAGATCGCTACAGACGTGTTTTGCTAGTCAAACTTGGCTGTAACAGTTTTGCTCTGACCAACCAATCAGAGGACGGAAAAATGCTGACGTTACTGTGGTTCCAGCTAGCTGGTCCTGAGAGGCGAATTTGAAATCTGATTGGTTAAAGAAACAATCCCATTGCTAATATAGTTTAAGTTACATGGGCCGGCACGACTGATTCTGAAGGCCCTGAGCAGATTAGATTGACATGGCAACACATAGAGGCTGAAATCTGATTGGACAAAAAATCTAATATCCACATACACGTACTGGAAGCCCTGACGGCCCACCACTGCTTATTCACCATTGCTTCTCATCTTGCTTTTTGTAGTAATAAGTTACATTACATTGCTTTTAGTAATAATTAAAGCATGTCATTTACCATCATTATTTCTCACAGTGCCTTTTTGTGATAATTAGAATATATGATATGCATCAATATTCTCCAAGCAATTTTGTATTTATGTTAACAAACTCATGTTTCATATATTTCCCCACAGAATTGTGAGCATTAAAAAAGTCAAATATTAAATAGACACATACGTCCATTATTCATAATATATATAATAATCCATCCATCCATTTTCTGCCGCTTATTCGGGTCCAGGTCTCGGTGGCGGCGGACTGAGCAGATCAACCCTCAATTCTCTGTCCCCGGCCAGGTCTTCCAACTCATCTTGGGGGATTCCCAGGCCAGCTGAGAGATGTAATCCCTCCAGCATGTCCTGGGTCTTCCCTGAAGCATTCTCCCCGGGTTGACGTGCCCGGAATATCTCCCAAGGGAGACAACTCGGGGGCATCCTGACAAGGTGCCGGAACCACCTCATCTGAAACCATTACAAAATCGATCGCAGACCTTTGACCTCTGGTATTCTGGTACCAGGTACACTTATGAACACCCTTATGCTCAAACATGGTGTTTGTGATAGACCATGTCCATGATTAGCACAGAAGTCTAACAACAACCCACCTTTCGGGTTCAGATCAGGTAGGCCATTCATCCTAACCACTCCCCTCCAGGTCTCCCCATCATTGCCAAGGTGAGCACTGAAAGTCCCCAGGTGGGGCCCCAACCTGGACCCGACCAAGGCCTTCAAGAAGGCTGGGTACTCTGAACGGTTCGGTGCAAAAGCACAAACCACAGTCAGAGTCCTCCCTGCGACATTTAGTCGCATGGAGACAAACCTCCTACCAGGGAGAACTCCAAAATGCTGGGGTGTCGCGGCTTCGAGGCTCCAAGGGATAAATGGTTCTCCGCCAGGGTGACTGCTTCCTCCAGGCTGCAGGGATGGTGGCACTGGACCCAAGATGATGTCGGCGCTGGTAGGGCCTGCAGGAACTGTTCCAGCACCACATGTTCCAACGCTCCTCCCCTCCGGCTGTAGTAAGCGGCTCACCTCGCACAGCAGCTGTCTGTAGAAGGCAAAGGGTTGGCCGCCATCCTCCAGGCGCGGCCGCCATCCCCCAGGCGCAGCCTTCAGAAGCACCGCCGGTGGAAATCAGAGTCCAGCCATAGGGACGACGGCAGGCAGTGCACGGCGACCGGAGCCTCCCCTGAGAGTAGTGGGAGGAGGTGCACTGCAAACTCCGCCTTCGGTCTCCGGAGTATTCCTCGGGGATGGGGCGGGTTGACCACTCAAGCAGCTGCTGCATCACGCCTCTGCAGGATGTCCCTCAGGCCTGCCTGCTGAGCGTGGCCCTGAGCCTCTTACAGCGAGGCGAGACGCTCCAGTGACCAGTGACTTGTTTAGCCTGCAATGAACGCCCCCCGTACTGGCCACCACTGTAACTGGCTCGATGGCTCACCAGCCACAGGTAGGCAGGAATACACAGTGGAGTCGAGATGTGATAAACTAAACTTGTTTATTCTCATTCAAACTCTAACTCAAAGTACACACTATGTATTTCGGTGCTCTCATTTGGTTCGCCCTCGTGCTCTCTCCTCTGTCCGGCCCTGATCTCACTGCACCGCGGTCTATAAAAGTGGGCGGCGTGGCTTAGGTGGTACGTTGGTCACCTAGTAATCAAAGGGTTGCCAGTTCGTTCCCCCTGCCTGTCCATGTCCCTGAGCAAGATCCTAACCGTGAATTGCTCCTGACCAGTCCTTTTACCATTTAAAAAGTTAAGTCTTGATTGACAGATTGGATGCAGCTGACGCGGCCCCACCAGGAAACACCACTGTACACACCCTCAGACGATCCTTAACCACACCCCCACCCCACACACCCAAACCCCTCCACCTCAAGAAGGTGCCGATTCAAGGAGG
>OMNV01007821.1:0-30898 GCA_900303265.1 Brotula barbata | reverse complement strand
TATTGCTTTAAACGGCATTGTAACGATAAGCACTTTCCAGACACTGCGTCGAAATCCTACTCTGACTGCAAACTCCGAGCGCTGGCAGAGAGCCTCGGCGCCATCTCTGCGACTTTGTTTTCACAGTAATGAAAAGCTGCTCCCCTACAGATGGCAGCGCGCGCGCGCACAAGCCTCAAGGCCTCGGAATACTTCACAAATAGACGCCGGGTTCAAGCGGCGGCGATTCGGGTGTTCTCGGCGTCGCTCGTGCAGGCCAAATGTCACTCGTCGGGGTTCGGCGGGCCAAGGACGCGCTGGTGATGCAACCAGATACGTGCCGTTTTGACCTATTATGGTCAAGATTTGGTATTAAAAGTAGAACAGACAAAAAAAAACTGTTGTTTTATGGGTATTTTTCTATACATAGCGTAGAGTTCTAGCATATGTTCACCGGCGTGTGGTGTCCGGCGTGGACTGGGGAGAATATTTCGCATTTCCGAGCGTTGAGACAAACTGGAGCGTGCACAGTGTCTTCATTATGTCTCAGGGAGGACTGCTCCTCTTTTTTTAGAAGGAGGAGTCCGTGGGTCTACTGTTCACCCTTCAAGGCCCGTCAGTTCTCCGCGTTCGACGAGGAAGCAGCCACGAAGAACCATTTGGCAACTCCTCCTCCCCGCTCCTCCGGGACGCTAAATTTGTTTTCACACCAGCGCAGGATGGTCATTTTTAATCTGAACGCACCGCGCGAGAAAACGAGCGAGCGCAGCGAACGCAATCTATGAATACTGACATTTTATGCAGTTTTGGGTTTATGGTATGGAGGACCTTTGGAGCCTTCATTAATGGAGGGAAAATATCGCCTCCGGGCCGAATAGAAATTCCCTCTCCAGAGTAAAGCCTTTGTATGAAGCTGTAGAGAGTAGAGAGAATCTGAGCACCACTTTACACACTGATAAGCACACAGCACGAGGGATTATTCTCCGTTTCAACCACCACCACTGATTAAAATCACCCACACGCCACCTCACCCGGTTAAATCCCACCCACCGGGACAAGGAAAGGCTTTTTAATGCCCCTGTTTATATTGTCCGGGACAAGTGTTGGACATTGACCGTAAATTTTAAAGGCACGGACAGCAGTCGGCAGCCTCCGGCAGCCTGACATTTTACCGCCACCGCCAGCCTTTTCCAACAAATCATGCTTCACATAATCAGTCCAGATGGAGCAGATTTCCAAGCCATCGCTCATGGATCTCGTCCCACGAAGGACCATAGCAGGAAAAGACAGCTTTGTAACATGAGTGACGTCTCTTTTATTGACCTGCCACTGCCGTCCCAACACTTTAAAATAGTTGGGCCAGAGACGGCAAATGACAAATGCTGAGCGTCTAAGGAGACACTGTGTCAAGTGATACCTGATAGGCTCGCGATCATAGCTGCGATTGTTCCACTCGGGCCGTTACGTGTCACGCGCAGATATCTGCGGTTGTTTCACTTCTCATTTGGAGGGAATCAAAAGAACGTGTTGGGCAGCGTGACCGCGAAGGACGTGTAAAAGGTGTCTGGAAGCTTAGGTTGGGTGACATGGAGCCCCTCTGCTGAATGTGCTAAGGGGGGTGCAGAGCGACGGGTTGAGCAAAAGGTTCCTGCGGTGTGGCACGAATTCAAGGCTTCAAAACCAACTCAGGAACTTTTCCCGTTCGCTTCCGACTCCAAAACAAGAATGCACGTCGTGTATCGGTAACAGGGACACGGTTTTAGACCCTGTCCTGAGTCGGTGCGTGAAGCGGAGAGGGCATATTCCCCTGCAGGGACTCATAAAACGCAATGAATAAAGTTGAAATTAATTGGCCGTGTATGATTATGTTTTATAATTAGTCCTCAATTAGTGACAATTCTTTTGCTGAGTAGTTCAGACCGCTTGACACAGCACTGTGTGTTTTGGACACGGACGGGGACAGGCGTGGTTTTAAGATATAGATGTGACTGAAGGTCGCGGAGTATTTCCACCCCGAAGGGGGTCGACGCAGCTGCCTCAGACGTCTGCGTCTCCGCCTCCCCAAAATACCCACTTTGTGTCAAGGCGACGCTAAGACGTGCCTTCCTGACTGACTGAACAGAGGGGTTTGTCTGAACACACGGGGAAAAGGGCTAAAAAAAGGACCTGCAACTATGGAAACACACACACACATACATGTAAATGTATGTCAAGATCTGTATGCTGCTGTGCTGCTGTTTGTTGCTCTTTTTGTCTCTTGCTCGTTAGTGTTCTCTGCTTTAATTACTTCAGTTTTATATCATGTGACTTGATCTCTTTTGTTGTGGTTGCTCTCATGTAATACAAAAATGATAATTTCCTCGAACATCTCCACGCTGATCTCCTCTGTTTTACGGCTATTACGACTCTCTGAGTGTGTGTGTGTGTGTGTATGTGTGTGTGTGTGTGTGAGCACCGTTGGCTGTGTCGACCTTTCCCCAGCTGAAGGAAGTTATTAGCAAGTCACAGGAGTTTAACAAGCTCTAAAGAGGATTTTCAGCTACAGGAATTTTCATGGGTGCTTTTAAAAGAAGGATCTGTAGGGAGATACGAGAGCGCTTCGATGTTGAGCCCCTCGATATATTTTTATTACATTTTACATCTTGGATCTCAGCTCTGTGGCTTATCGCTCCAGAGTGGCCTCAGGTTGGGAGGTTTCAAGACCTCCGTGCTAACCGTGAGTTCATCTTCGCTGACGCTGAACGCACGACCGAAAGAAAAACGGGGCGTCGCGTCGGAATGAAACAATAGAAGACGCATCGGCAACATCCCACGAATAAAAATCTCGTGAGACGTTCAAATAATCACGATTGTCGGTCCAAAATGAAGTCATCAAAACCATTTCACATTCAAAATCGACCCAGTTCACGAAACACCTCACATATTATGTGACAAATGGACTCGCACATAATACCACAATTAACACAACGTGATGTTATAAGCACACGGCTCATGCTCTGGGAGCGGCGGCGGTAAAGTCTCATTAGATGTCAACAGAGCGGTCGCTCGTTCTCTTACCATCCCCGTCCGAGTCTGATTCTGCTGCAGACAAGGAAGCAAACTCAACTGAAAAAAAAGCAGCTAGGAAGCAGATGCTTGGTTTTGCACAGGAAAAGACAGAACGATTGGCAGCAGGAACCAGTAAACGTACGACATATTGAACATCAACAACAATGACAATGGGAAAACAGACAAAGCGTGCACACACTGGTTTTAAAACCCATTTGCATTACAAATGTTGTCTTTTGAAAAAAAAAATCAAGTCGAGTACTAATACATGCCAAAAAAAGAGAAAGAAATAAGAACACAGGAAGAGCAACTCAGTGGACAGTATACGGAGGTATACTGTACGAAGGTTAAGTGAACCACGGTTTAATCCATACGTAACACACCGTATACGCTACAGTGAAAATAAAAGGCTAGAACGGCATGAGGAACCAAAATGACTAACTAACAAACAAACTACCATTTAGGCACACTGAACGGGAAAACATACACTTGTTCTTGTATGTTTTGATCATAAAGTCTTGTGATCTTCACACAGTCTCGCTCATGTATGCACTGATATCTATGAATGCAATACATAGAGGGATTATAGAGACACACGTATTAAACCAGGACATTCAGGGTTCGGCACTCCGCCTTACCTCCATCTGCTGGTGGCAGCTCTACGGAAGATGAGTGACAATTAGCTCAAATCCTAATATGTCGTTATTTGTTTTGTTTCATCGTAAATGAAGGAATAAAGAAGTCAGTGTAGGGTTCTGTATATATTCCCCCACGCCTAAAGGGACTCCGCCATCTTCTACTGGCTGTGCTTCAGCTGAGCAAACAGAAATTATGATTGAATGAATGAAAACAGAAACGCGACGACACCCAGAGGACCAATTCCAACCAGGAATGTTACAAGAACAAAACACCGGAAACATCACCTGCGAGACACAATTGCAGATTTGGAAAACATATCCACTTCCTGTAGTTAAAGAAATATCAGAATCGACACGAAAGTCTGGGATGATTTCCTTCGTACACACAGATCGTTGGATCAACACAGATCGACATCAAGCATGCGCAAGAAACCGATAAGAGGTACCGTTAAAGATGACACAAAGATAAAGAGTGCCATCATCTGCAAAGAACTGCACATCAGAACCGACACAGTAACCTCAGCGTCGCAGTTTACTCCGATGTCAGACGTCCCACATTTACAGCGCAAGCAAGGAGACGCATTTAACTCTAGATTCAGTTTCAGTGACTGTCAAATCAGAGAAGCATGCTGTTTAATAGCTAATAACGATCTAATAAACACACTGAAGTGGCCTAACAACTTTCTCTCCACTTCCTTGTTGACGATGACTCCTTGACCCAAGTTTTTTTTTTATTTTAGTGAATGGTCATTACTCTTGGATATTGAAGACAAAAAAAAGGCATTCATCATCACTCAAATAACGCAAACCCACTCCAAGTCACAAACTCTTATCAACACCCAACGTGAATGCAAAGTGTCACACAGAGAAAGGAATAGAAGATGATTGCTCCTCACCAACTGCTGGCTTCGCTGGGGCTAAAATTGGTTGATTTGAATTAGAAGCAATATATGGCCCATAGGAAAATACATTTAATACTGATTTCAACATTCCCAATCAATAACAGATTCTCACATTTATCTTAAAGAAAAATGACATGCTGACATGGAGGGTTGAGTGACAGACGCCACCCTGACAAAACCATATATCCAGTAAACGGAGGCCTGTAATTACATGCAGATCACAGGACTTTACGGGACGGAGGACACTCTTTTAAGGACGTAGGCATTCATTTGACAGGTTACAAATCAACACCCAACGTGAACGCACAAAATTACATAAAATGAACTAAAGAAAATAATTGTTCCTCACCAACTGCAGCTGGCGCCTCTGCAGCTAAAATTGATTGATTTGAATTAGAAGCATCCATGTCAAACTGATTTCAATAATTACATAAATATAGTGTCATCAACCATAACAGCTGCATTCCCAATCAATAACAGATCCCCACGTTTATATTTTATTTATTATTTATCTAAATTACATGCTGACATGTAGGATGGAGTGAAAGATGCCACCCTGACAAAACCATAAATACAGTAAACAGAAGTTTGTAATTACATGCAGAAGACACTCTTTTAAAGACATAGCCATTCATTTATCAAGTTTTGTATTAACACCCAACGTCAACACACAGAATCACGCAAAGTAAACTAAAGAAGATAATTGATCCTCACCGACTACAGCTGGCACCTCTGCAGCTAAAATTGATTGATTTGAATTAGAAGCTATAGATGACTCATAGAAATATTCATGCAAAACTGATTTCAATAGTATTTCAAATGTATCTTGAAGAAAAATTACGTGCTGTCATGTAGGATTGAGTGACAGATACCACTTTGACAAAACCATATATCCAGTAAAAAAGAGGATTGTAATTACATGCAGATTATGGGCCTTCATGGGGCAGAAGTCGTTCTTTTAAAGACATAGCCATTCATTTATCAAGTTTTGTATTAACACTCAATGTGAATGCAGAGAATCACATAAGTTTACTAAAGAAGATAATTGTTCCTCACCAACTGCAGCTGGCTCCTCTGCAGCTAAAATTGATTGATTTGAATTAGTCGCAATATATGACTCATAGGAATATTCATGAAAAACTGATTTCAATAGTTAAATAAATATAGAGCCATCGATTATAACGGTTTCATTCCGAATAAATAACAGATGCAGAAATGTATCTTGAAGAAAAATGACATGCTGACATGTAGGACTGAGTGACAGACGCTACCCTGGCAAAACCATACCAGTGAACGGAGGCCTGTAATTACATGCAGATTACAGGACTTTACGGAACAGAGGACGCTCTTTTAATGACATAGGCATTCATTTGACAGGTTACGAATCAACACCCAACGTTAATGCACAAAATTACATGAAGACAACTAAAGAAAATAATTGTCCTCACCAACTGCAGCTGGCTCCTCTGCAGCTAAAATTGATTGATTTGTATTAGACGCAATATATGACTTATAGGAAAATTCATGCAAAACTGATTTCAATAGTTAAATAAATATAGTGCCATCAATCTTGACGACAGCATTCCCAATCAGAAACAGATTCACAAATTTATCTTAAAGAAGAATGACATGCTGACATGTAGGATGGAGTGAAAGATGCCACCCTGACAAAACCATATAGCCAGTAAACAGAGGCTTGTAATTACATGCAGATTAAAGGCCCTTACAGGGCACAAGTCACTCTTTTAATGACATAGACAGTCATTTTACAGGTTTTGTATTAACACCCAACGCCAACACACGGAATCACATAAAGTAAGCTAAAGTAAATGATTGTTCCTCACCAACTACAGCTGGCACCTCTGCAGCTAAAATTGATTGATTTGAATTAGACGCAATATATGGCCTATTGGAAAATTCATGTAAAACTGATTTCAATAGTTAAATGAATATAGAGCCATCAACCATAACGGCTGCATTCGTAATAGATAACAGATGCAGAAATGTATCTTGAAGAAAAAATAACATGCTGACATGTAAGTTTGAGTGAAATATGCCACTCTGATAAAACAGGTAAATGGAGGGCTGTAATTACATGCAGATTATGGGCTGCCCTTAGAGGGCAGAAGTCACTCTTTTATGGACGTGGGCATTCCTTTAACAGGTTTTGTATTAATACCCAATGTGAATGCAGAGAATCACATAAAGTAAACTAAAGAAGATAACTGTTCCTCACCAACTGCAGCTGGCTCCTCTGCAGCTAAAATTGATTGATTTGTATTAGACGCAATATATGACTCATAGGAAAATTCATGCAAACTGATTTCAATAGTTAAGCAAATATAGTGCCATCAACTTTGACGACTGCATTCCCAATCAAAAACAGATTCAGAAATGTATCTTAAAGAAGAATGACATGCTAACATGTAGGTTTGAGTAACAGATGCCACCCGGATAAAACCAGTAAATGGAGGCTTGTAATTACATGCAGATTAAGGACTACCCTTAGAGGGCAGAAGTCACTCTTTTATGGACGTGGGCATTCCTTTAACAGGTTATGTATTCACAACCAACGTTGAACTAATAGAATCACAGAAAGTATGCTCAAGTAAATGATTGTTCCTCACCAACTGCAGCTGGCTCCTCTGTGGCTAAAATTGGTTGATTTGAATTAGAAGCAATATATGGCCCATAGAAAAAACATTTAAAACTGTTTTCAAAATTCCCATTTAATAAGAGATTCTGATATTTATCTTAAAGAAAAATGGCATGCTGACATGTAGGTTTGAGTAACAGATGCCACCCTGATAAAACCAGTAATTGGAGGCTTGTAATTACATGCAGATTACGGGCTGCCCTTAGAAGGCAGAAGTCACTCTTTTAAGGACGTGGGCATTCATTTAAAAGGTTATATAACAACACCCAACGTGAACAAACAGAATCACATAAAGTATGCTAAAGTAAATGATTGTTCCTCACCAACTGCAGCTGGCTCCTCTGCAGCTAAAATTGGTTGATTTGAATTAGAAGCAATATATGACCCATGGGAAAATTTATTCAAAACTAATTTCAAAATTCCCAATCAATAACAAATTCTCACATTTATCTTAAAGAAAAATGGCATGCTGACATGTAGGATGGAGTGACGGATGCCACCCTGACAAAACCATATTTCCAGTAAACAGAGGCCTGTTTACATGCAGATTACTGACCCTAACGGGACAGAGGTCACCCTTTAAAGGACATAGGCATTCATTTAACAGGTTATGTATTAACACCCAACGTGAACGCACAGAACCACATAAACTAATCCAAACAAGGTAATTGTTCCTCACCAACTGCAGCTGGCTCCTCTGTGGCTAAAATTGATTGATTTGAATTAGACGCAATAAAACGCTGATTGAAAAACTCATGTAAAACTGATTTCAGTGGTTCAATAAATAGTGCCATCAACCATAAAGGCTGCATTCCCAATCAATAACAGATTCACACATGTATCATGAAGAAAAATTACATGCTGACATATAGGATTGACTGACAGGCGCCACCATGACAAACCATAAATCCAGTAAACAGAGGCCTTTAATTACATGCAGATAACAGGCCCCTACGGGACAGAAGACACTATTTTAAAGACATAGGCATTCATTTCTCAAGTTTTGTATTAACATCCAACGTCAACACACGGAATCACATAAAGTAAACTAAAGAAAATAATTGTTCCTCACCAACTGCAACTGGCTCCTCTGCGGCTAAAATTGATTGATTTGCATTAGAAGCAATTTACGGCCCATAGGAAAATACATTTAAAACAGATTTCAATAGATAAGTAAATATAGTGCCATCAACCATAACAGCTGCATTCCCAATCAATAACAGATTCACAAATTTAACTTATAGAAAAATAACATGCTGACATGTAGGTTTGAGTGAAAGATGCCACCTGGATAAAACCAATTAATGGAGGCTTGTAATTACATGCAGATTACGGGCTGCCCTTAGAGGGCAGAGGTCACTCTTTTATGGACGTGGGCATTCCTTTAACAGGTTATCTATCAACACCCAACATGAACGCACAGAGTCACATAATGTGAGCTAAAGTAAATAATTGTTCCTCACCAACTGCAGCTGGCTCCTCTGCAGCTAAAAGTGATTGATTTGAATTAGAAGCAATATATGACCCATTGAAAAATACATTTAAAACTGATTTCAACATTCCCAATCAATAACAGATTTTCACATACATCTTTTAGAAAAATGGCATGCTGACATGTAGGATTGACTGAAAGATGCCACCCTGACAAAACCATATATCCAGTAAACAGAAGCTTGTAATTATATGTAGATTATGGGCCCTTATGGGCCAGAAGACGCTCTTTTATGGACGTGGGCATTCCTTTAACAGGTTATGTATTAACACCCAACATGAATGCAGAAAATCACATAAAGTATGCTAAAGTAAATGGAAAATTTATTCAAAACTGATTTCAAAATTTTTTAAAAATGGCATGCTGACATGAAGGATTGAGAGACGCCACCCTGACAAAACCATATTTCCAGTAAATGGAGGCTTGTAATTACATGCAGATTACGGGCCCTAACAGGACAGAAGTTGCCCTTTTAAGGACATAGGCATTCATTTATCAAGTTTTGTATTAACACCCAACGTGAACGCACAGAACCACATAAACTAATCCAAACAAGGTAATTGTTCCTCACCAACCGCAGCTGGCTCCTCTTTGTCTAAAATTGATTGATTTGAATTAGACGCAATCTACGGCCCATAGGAAAATACATTTAAAACTGATTTCCATAGTTGAGCAATTGTAATGCAATCAACCACACCAGCTGCATTCCCAATCAATAACAGATTCTCACATTTATCTTAAAGAAAAATGGCATGCTGACATGTAGGGTTGAGTGACAGATGCCACCCTGACAAAACCATAGGCATTCATTTACCAGGTTACCAGGTATAAACACCCAATGTGAACACGTGTAACACATAAAGTAAGCAATAGAAGATGATCCTCACCAATTGCAGCTGGCTCCTCTGTGGCTAAAATTGGTTGATTTGAATTAGAAGTGATATATTGCCCATAGGATGATCAATTTAAAACTATTTTCAATAGTTGAGTAAATATAGTGCCATCAACCATAACAGCTGCATTCCCAATCAATAACAGATTCTCACATTCATCTGCTGGTGGACAGATGCCACTCTGACAAATCATATATCCAGTAAACAGAAGCCTGTAACTACATGCGGATTACCGACTGGCCCCACAGGGCAGAAGTCGCTCTGTTAATGGCAGAGGCATTCATTCAACGGATCATGTGGACAAACGTTAGGTTACTTGTGTAGAGCAGCTGACTTACCACCCTGCGGTGCTTCTGAAAAGGAGAAATGTGAGAAAAGAACAATTAGAAACACTCATCACATACGGCATAGATGTATATTTGCATACAGTGAATAATTTCAACAATACATCATTGCTTTATCTTCTGATTAAGATGCTTCTGTGTTGCATCACATTTTCAGTTTTGCTTCCATGGCAGTCAGGGCCACCGGATTCTTGGTCTGGGCCTGCTGTTTCTCGCCTACTTTATGGTTTTTCCCAGTTTGGATCAGATGAAAGAAGTTCATTTTTAGAATGTTTACATTTTAAGTATCTGATTTCATTGCGGCTTGTAATCTCAAGCCGTTAATCTAAAAATCAACGCAAGTCTTTGGAGGCACAACGATGACCTCTTGGACAAATTTTTGGAAGCTGATATCTTAAATTGGATTTCACTGACCCACGGGTCACATTTTTAACCCCACATTCTGCACTATCTGGTCAAACAGGAGCTTCTGGGAGGATCACATAAGGTCTCAAATTGTTTTGTTACCCGGCAGTGTGTAATTAGTGAATCCTAAATCTGGCAAAACAAATTTCTCTACTGAAATAGATGCATATTATATGGCCGACTAGCTGAGCGTCTCTCCGGGGCAGACGGCATTACTGCACTTGCCTGGAAAAGGCCAAGGATGGTGTCTTATGACCTCGCTGAAGTCATGCCACGTTTATTAAGTTGCACTGTGTTGCCATGAATAGTCCAACTTGACCTTGCTTGCTGAGCTGCTCCTTTAGGGTTTGTTGTAAATTTTGTGCTAAAATAGGTGTCAAGAAATGAACGTGCCTTAACTTGAATGTAGCAGAAATTACGATGTTGGTTAATTTCTTCATAATCCGTTTAAGCGTTTTCATATTGCGGGACAGATTTTGGCTTGTTCTGCGAGGCTTCCTGTCTTTAATGAGGAGAATGTGCTGTAAGTAAGCATATAGTTTCTCTCTCAGGGGGAAAAGGGAGAAAATGGAACTCAGTGCGCATACTAATACTCCTCATACTCTGTCTGAAAACGCAGCACCTGCATTCATTGCAAATCAGCATCTGCTAATCAGATCTGCTTTGGCTGGGAATGTTGATCATCTCCAACATGTTTATGATAAAACAGAATAATAAACTTGCGAGCAGCTGTTCCGCACGCTCTGAACATTCCCTTCAGAGATCGCCTTGTCTGCCGTTTCACGCTCGCTGTTTAATTGATATAATTTGCAGTATACGCCTGTTAAACGATCGTTTGTCGGAAGTTTGCGGTTTGTTGGAGGGAGCGTTGTTCCTCCTGTTTTTGCTTGGGTCTTTGTTTTCTGTGCTCTGCTGCCTCATGCTGGGGTCACTCAGGGCTCCACAGATCTTTGTTTGTTTTCTGTCCTAAAATTAGCACGGATGGACATTATTTTTCTCAAATGGAAATTGAATTTACGACTTGTAAGCGATCGCACGTCGTGTTTGTCCAAACATTGTTTATGAAGGTACCTCTCAGCATAGTATACTTCATTCTGTATCTACCATTCGTACACAAATAGATCCTGTCATTCCCCTACATTTTTTAGATTAATTTGAGTTCATCTAATGTATTTATTTCAATTCATACAAATATTAAAATAGGTTCAAAAATCTAAAATCTTAGTTTGTATCGGTGATCTTCATCTGAAAATGATAATTATGTGTGTATTTCTGGTTATTTTCAGTCTGGGAATAAAAGCATCTCGGTGCTAAAAGGTTAATCGTCACTTTCTGTTTACTGTAACTTCGTGTAATATCAACGAATGGCTTTGAGATTAATAAAACAAAGTATAAATATATAATCGTATTATATTTGTGTATACTGCCTCATCAAATTGCTTTGTTAGGGTGAAATTTCAGTGCAGAAAAAGGCCGTAAAAGCCAGATTTTTAGTAAATCCTGAAGGAGAGATTATCATCAGAAAAACAAAATTACCTCCAACTGCACATACTGAAGTTGTGTAACTTTAGATACAGAAATAACCATAAATGATATAGAAATATTGCAGCTTTTTGTGCACAACCTCCACCACGTCGCGGATACATTTTTATAAATTTCAGCCGTAGCTTTTTTACAGCGTTTACTTATTGATGATTTCTATTTTTTGATGCCTTCCATGACCTTAAATTGAGTTTTAGGAGACAGTGGAAACTACACGGAGCGCTTTTGCTTTTTACTTGCCCTCATAACGTTTCATCAGACCACTATGATGAAAGGAATTATGATCATGAATCACGCTGTGGCTTCCACTCACTGAGTAGTAAACTGTCAGAGGGCAACACCGAGCAGGCTGGGTAAAGGAATCCTCCCGGGAGATTACATTATGATTTATCTCAGTTAAGATTGCAAAAATGGTCCTGCACAACCTGATAGGGTGGAGAGTGTGACACATGTACTGTATGGACTAATGGGAGAAAAAAACCAAAGCGGGTAAGGTCAAGGGTTGTGATGGAGTATTTTTAACTGTTAACTGGGGGTTGGATCTGGCTGACATCAAAATGAACCGGGGGAGAAAACTCTCATCTCATTTTATCTCATCTACAGGAAACCTTTTTACGTTGCTATAATCTGGATGGCTTTGATTGGCGCTGCAGATCTACAGTCCATATTAGACCAATAACCACGGTGTCTGTATATGGAAAACAAAACCAGAGCCTCAGTGTGTATCTGGGATAAAAATAAGAACAGCCAAAACTTTAAAAACTAAAAAAAAACTAAAAAACAAGGACGTAATTCAAATGGAACTGTACATCCAGATTATTGGTGTAATCTCTGAAATGTGATGCATGGGAGTGAGCGGTTTAAATGTCTCCCACACCCGTAAAGGTCCCTCATCTCCCTGTACTGCACTATACTATCTTAAGTTACTGTCAGCTCAGGGATTTAGAGCGGACGACAGGTGGCGGCAAGGAGATGAAAGACAACAGACTGCTAAAGTTTCAATCACGTCGAATTACAATCTAATAAATCACACGTTTGCGTGGCAGATTAATTGCTCTAACTCCGACTCGCCTCTGCCGTTTGGTCACGCTGACGGTGTTTATCCACTGATTTAAACGGCGATTGAAGTTTTTATTCATATTTCTGTTCACGTGATGACCCACTTCCCCCGTTTCTTTAACTTTTGTTGCTAAATTCCTCCAAACTAACACATGCACACGGCTAACATGTGACCTGCCCGGACACGCATCCCTAAGTTCCATCTATATTTCACCTATGAAAGCAACTCAACCGCGTCTGGCGAGGCTCCAGCTCAGGTTCTGGGCTGACGCCATCAGCATACTGACCCCGATGACATCATAACAGTTGGCCACAGTCGTTACATGTTATTATTTACAGACTTTAACTGGAGACAAGACAATGCGTCCTAGTCGTTGGGAACTGTAAACTCAGTGAGATTAATAACCCAAACCAACAGAAGATCATCGACTAACTAACTAACTAACTACCTAACTACCTAACTAACTAACTAACTACCTCACCTCAGTCAGGATGATCTCACAAATGCTTCCTAATCAATATTTTTTTATGTGTTTAGTCTATTTTGGAGCAGCGTTTGGTTGAAATCAGCTCTTCATGGTATCCCGCGTTGCCATTCTTCATCACTTTATCCTCGTGCTGTATCACTTTTACACAGATGATAACGCCTCCTCTCGCAAGGTGTAAACCCAGTGAGGCTGGAGTTGGGTGTATATTTGACCGTGAGGTCATCTCAGTAGTCAGATGCAAAACACATTTGAATTAAATATCCTGTAGCTGAAGAGTTCGAGTGGCTCCTTACTTTTCCTCACTTACACATTAATTCCATCTCCCATATTTACTTACTCTTCCATATTTACGACTCAAAGCCTTAACATGTGTAGGGCATCACACTCTCTCCCAGTATGATCATCTTCTTAAAAATCTGATCAATATAAATCTGTAAATAATTGACATGGCAAATTAGACTGACATGCATCTTCCATCTGAATCCAACTGGACGAATGAAGAGCTGCGTTGCTATCTCTCCTCCTTTTGCGACCACAGTTAACAAAACATTCAAATATTAACAATCTGCAGCAGCGTCTCCACAGAGTTCCACCTCGAAAAGCAAAGCAGCTCCCCCCTCATCAAAGCTCTCATTTCAGGGCTTCAACCTCAACAACAGCACATTTTCACTTTCCCCCAAAAACAAGCGACCCACCTGCAGTAGTCTTCTCGGGCATGGTTATTCCTGTGTCTCCTCTTTGCAGCTGGAAGACTGAGGGTCTCGCGGTCCTTATTCCTTTTTATTTCTCCCCCTCTCTCTGTTATTCAAAGCTCTCTTGGCACTCAAGTCACCCACACCCACCAGCGAGTGAGGAGCACAGCGACAGGGGATGACACCCTCACAGGGTTCAAATAAGTCAAACAGCCACACTGAGGGTGTGATAAGCTGGAGAGACTAGAGGGTAATGTGCTGCTGAGAGGGGTCTTACACTTTTATGATGGGTTTGATGGACTGGATAAACCTTTTGAGCGGTTCTGATTTCGCTGCAGAAATATAAAATGCCCCCAGATGACCAGCAACTCACCAGCTTTAGAAAAGTATGTATGTGACACCTTGTGAGTCAAACCGCACAGGATCAGAGGGCATTTGTGTGTTTGTTCACACTTGACTTTGTGCTACTAGAAGCCAAACTGGATGTACAACTCAATTTCAGGAGACAAATACAAACATTTGAAGATTTATTGGGTATCAGGGATACACAGCATACCTTAGATCATGTGCACTGGATGCCCTATCATAGTTCAATCAATCTGCCAAAGCATTTGTGGATTTGTCATTTAATTCGGGTTGGCCCAGGGCACCGACAGTGTCACTTTGTGTTCCTTGGAAGTGTGGTAAGGCTGAGACGTGTTCACGCAAAGGCTTAAATTACGCAGATTAAAACAAGGACAGGTAACGTGCAAAGTTCTGACCTTTGTGAGGCCAGCGACACGGGGGGTCCATGTAGAGTGGAAGTAAACGTTCAACTTTCAAGGAAAAATCTGTATTATTACAATACAACCATTACCATATGGCAGCAGACAGCAATAAATTTGTTCCAGGACTCCTTGACTCTAATCGTACCAATAACAGAGGAGACCGAAAAAGGGAAATCAATTTTTGTAAAAATTTTACTTAATATAGTCTCCAGAGGTGCCATATGATGTTTCGACACAGTCGTTATCACTTAAAATGTAATGTTTTGTCTACTTGGTGGAGCCTAAGTGAAACATTATATTTAGAGTTGACGCTGAATGCTCAAATCTTCAGGTTCGATGTCAGAAATGTAAAGTATAATCTAATCTGAGCCTCTGAGCTCTTATTGTAAGCCGTTAATCAGACACACGGCAGACAAAGATCATCAGTTTGACACATTCGTCTGGTTTCTCTGCTCCTGTTCGTTCCGCGGAGATTGATGCTAATCTTCCTGTAAATGTAAATGGATTCACAAAGATTTACAATATCATCCCCAACCTCTAACATCTCGAGGTAAAAATGATCATTTTGACATTAAATCACATCTTTGACGTGCCTTCATCACTTGTCAGGCTCAAAATGTGTGTTGGTCAACAGCTCGGAGCCCCTGTGGCGACATACGCCCCGCTGGTGAGGTCAAGGGTGAGTGCATAGAGGTGGAAAGCATGTCAGTCTACAGGGACGACCAAAAGAGTGCAACTACGGTGTCTCTGGGGACAGTGATGGAGGAAGAGAGCAAGACAGGGTGAACGTCTATTATTTATGAGGTGACAGATACACCGATGACTGATGATAAACATGCACTCAGGTCAACTCTGTTACCATCCGGATCAACCAAATAACCTTCTGTTGCTAAGGTGGGTCGCCCGCATCGTATAACTTGTTTGTGTCCCTGAGAAGTTTTAGTTATGTGGTTTATGGCCACGGGATTCTGACAAGCAGATATACGGGACTTAAGTGCATTTAATTGAACAGTGATGGAACAGAGGAGTGAAGCGGAGAACAGCAAAGTGCATAAATAACAAGACGAGGGAGTAAATTACAACAGCGCCTATGCACAAAATGGAATCACAAAGGCAGCGGTGGAAAGTGTGGCAGCGTGTGTGTGTGTGTGTTTGTGTGTGAGTGCATATAAAGGAAAATAATTGGCTGCTTTGTGCCCTACAACCACCAGGGGGACCCTGCTGAGGTTTAGTGTTGTCATCCTAAAAACAGATTTTGATGGCGTCTGGAATTAAAAACCCAGGAGTCTGACCTAGAAATCAAAACAAACTAACCAAACAAATAAAGTAAAATAAAATAAAATAGAGGTTTGGATTTGGAAGGTGGGGGTGGGGGAGGGGGGCCCCCAAAATGCTTGCACCAGTCCTGTTGTGGGGCTAAAATGCATTGTCACTTTCCTGTGTGTGTGTTTGTGTAGATTTTTCTCTCTCTGCTGTATCACGGTTGTAAGGTTCAGTAAATTTAATGCCCGAGCTGCGCACAGCCAGCGGAAATCTCCGGGAGGCATGTGGTGAAAAAGCAACACCTTTTTCGACTCCTCTGGTTACCCCAGGCGACCTGATACTCTTTGGCCACTGGTTTCAACTGGCAAAACTTCAGAGCAAATGGAGCAGACTTATCTATTCCTGCTGCTGTTCGAGAGCTTAATTTAAACATGAAATCGAGCAGCTGAGGATGTGTGTGTGTGTGTGTGTGTGTGCGCTGTCGTCTGACCATTTATTGCACTGATCTGGTGGGCAACATGGATAAAGGACGTTAATTTGTGTTCCTTTATCACGATTATTCAAACCACGTGTGTGAATGTTTCCCTTGTGGTTAAAAAGTATTGAACTGTGCACTGGATGTTCTGTTCAATTGTGAGTTATTTAATCTCACAGTGCAATTCCTATTTGAAAAGTGATCATAAATTATAGAATCTCTACAATGCCATCATTAAAGTTATAGGTTTGGTTAAGAATAAGATATTTATCGGCCATGTGGGGATTTTGACGGGGTTATGATGATTTAATGTCCAATTTTCTTGCCTCAGTCAGATGACGTATTTTGACAAACATGTTGTTTATATCAGAACTATGGAAGAAACATACTTTGTATTGTAACCAGTGTCTTGTCCCACACAATTACAGAGTGTTCTCCACCAGACTGGGCCTCCTGTAAAGTAGAACAAAGTACCATGACGCCATCTAGTGGATTAAATAAGACACGTTCCTTTATTTCTATTCTTTATTCATTGTTTATGTGATGGAACTGTCCTGTCACTGACAACACACAACACAGACAGCAAATTTCGGTTATATGTGTTTGATGTCTTATTCTTAAGGTCTGAGGGGAATATCAATTGATCAAGTTAATTTAAAAGAAATAAATAAAGGGGGCGGTCAATGATGGATGATGAAACACTCAAGATATTTTGTGATTCCTTTCTTTTTCATTTATTCTTTTTTTCTTTCCCTTCTTATGAATTCAATTTCCCACAACAAATCGATTTCTTTCCAATCACATAAAATCAAGTTGTTCTCAAGGTGCAATAACAACCCTGAAAATTCACTAAAAATCTGCACACCGAGGCTTTGGAACTTTACCAAAAGGTGGAGAGGAGAATTTTTCATATCCTGCAATTAAGTAGAAATTAAAAAAGACATCACTCATTTTTGTAAACTTTTTAAACGTAATTCATATTACCAAGTTTTCCATATTTTGTTAAAATTTCATCAAAAGTGCCACTTACCAGCTTTGGAGCTTGCCAAGAACTATTCTAATATTTGTGATATAAAAAAAAAAAAAAGGAATCTGCAACACATGCAGACCTGCGACTTTAGATGATAGATTTTCTTCATATCTAAAGCGATATTTATTAACTTTATCTATATGTATTTTTTTAAATTTAACTTTATATTACAATTTTAAATGCAAAAGTATCCTCTTAAGTGAGAACATTTAAAACAGATTACATAAAAAATATTTGTATGTCCCTATAATTTTTAAAATGTGCCTCCAGATCTTCTTTCGTTCGGTTTATCTTATTTATTTACATATTAATTTATTTTACAAAGTTTCAAAATCATTTGCAATCGATTGGTTGATTATCATTTTTCAGCGTATTTGACACCGAAATCTTGCTCTTGTTTGTCGTTGTTTGAATAATAAAATTATGAATAAAGTTTTTTGAAATGCAGGTCAGAAAAGGCATGAAGGGTCTTCCGCCTGACAACGAAGACATGGACGTGGAAAGACAGTAGTTATTTTGAAAGTTATTTTGTAGAAGTAGTTTAATTAACTTCTGCGGGGTTTATCTGTTTATTTATTTATTTACTTGTTTTATTATTCTTGAAAATTAAAGTTGTGGAAAATTTTCCAGCATATTAGAACCAATGAGTCCAAGCTGAATGTCGCTAATGGAGGTAAAAACCTTCCGACGACAAGAGGTTACTTGGTTGTAGGCTTACCATCACTTACAGGTAAGTTATGGATTTCACCAAATAATAAAGTAAAATAAATAAATAGGAACGTCATATTTAACGCTTCCTAAATTTTTGGCATCTATAATTTATTTGTGTAGTGAGCGTGTATGGTGTTGTGAGAGAAGTCTCTCAAAATAATCTACAGCCTTCACAATTTCATTTCATTTAATAAATTTTCGCACTCAATAAAATAAAAACAAAAAACAAATTAACATTGTTAAGTTAAAGGTGTTCTAAATCTCTTTGAAGTTATGTGATTTTGGTTTGAACCTCTAGGGGGAGACAAAGAGTAAATTATTCTTTTTTAGAAGAAGAATCCGAGTTGTATTGACTTCCAACAGAGGGCAGACAGGCAGACTGTGGACCTCAGTCTGAGGTTCACAAGAGAATTTATGGGGTCAAAATATTAATCACAGCATTTTGTGTCGAAGTGCCATTTTTTTTATTTTTCGTTCAGAAGATATGGATAGGTTTTAAGCTTCAAGGTCATATTTTAATTAATCTCTTGGCTGTTCTGCATTGCCAGTGATGAGTCATTCCAGATAAGCGTTAGACATATAAAAAAAAATGCAGGAATGAATAAGTACAGCAGATACATAAATATTATAAAAACCATGTTACTATAGAACAGTATCCGTATTTGTTTACCTAAGATAGTGATCCTCGAGACAAGTGTCCATAAAACTACATTATCGCATAAGAATTGTAAAGAGAAAAATTTAAATCCGTGTCTGATTATGGAGTTTTTGTGATTCAAACTGCCGGCTTTTGTGCTTCACATCTTTACTTTGAGGCCATGTGAACTGTCCTTCCTCTGACTTACGAAGGGTGAGTCCGACCAAATCCTTACAACTGAAATTAATTCAGTTCTCTCTACTCTTTCTTCCTCTTCATCTTCTCTCCTCCATCCTTGCACCCTAGCTGCCCGTACATGTCGTCGTGTTAACCACATCCTAGCATCCAGTTTCAGGTCAGCAGCCTAATCTGCTGGCTTCACTGCTGAGTGCTAACAGGGAAAGGTGAAGAATGAAAGGTCCAGAGCAGCTGATCGTATAGAGCTCCTCATGACATTGATGGATTAATGCTCCCTTACTGTAAGGTTGCATTTATAAATCATGACTTAACCCTTAAGGAAAAAGCAAAAAAATGCAGCTCTGCAAGAAAGTTTGTCTCCTTTGCCTTCTCTTTTGCATGAAAACTAAACTTCCTGTTGGTCTGCATCAAATCCATTTAAGTAGAGAGAGAGAGAGAGAGAGAGATACTTTATTAAGCCCGAAGGAAATTCAAGTAGTGTACACTGACACACACACACGCACTCATGACACACTTGCGCCGATGTATTTACCTGATTGTTCAGTATCTAACGCCAACTGCGTATGTATAGTTGGCTTCCACTATTTCACATTTTTTAACAATATACAGGATTAAAAACAGTTAAAAGATTAAAAGATGACATCACATGAAAGCCAGTCTGTAAAAATGAGTTTTCAGAAGTGATTTAAAAGATTTCACCGATTCTCCAAGCCTAGTTCAGGTAGTTCTAAAGTCGAGGGGCCCTGATGGCAACGGCATGGTCACCTATGGATTTAAGTGTTGACTTAGGGCCCCACCTTAGGATCTAAGGCTCATAAGGGGTCATCATTTGACTTATGTAGCTTGGGGCCAGATCCAGACGGGCATTAAATATGATCAGTAAAATCCTGAAATCAATTCTGAAACGCACGGGAAGCCAGTGGAGGGAAGCCAGGATTGGGGCAGTGTGATGTGGTCTGTTAAAACCACTAAGAAGCCCAACTGAGGCATTCTGAACCAGCTGGAGGCCGGAGGCTGATTTTTGGTTGATGTCAGAGAGGAGGGAGCAGAAGAAGAAAAAAAACACACAAATATCCAATTCATTTTTCTGTTTTTATTTACCCATTAATTTTCCTTCGATTCCCCACAATTACAGAAAGTAGAACAAAGAGAGAACTATAGATCATAAGTTTTCTACCGTTACCAAAATATACACTATATGATATCATACACACTTCAAATATGTATGTTTTTGTATGTGTACATACAAAGACACCTACATGTCTGATGCTGAGTTCCTTTGAATTATCCCAAATGAAACATAAATCATTACTGTATCTGGAAATCAAGAACCCCACACGCGCTAATCGTCTTTATTAACAATCACACATGAGGATTTCTGTCCCATCCACAGACCTGGCATCATTTTCCCCTTGAATGAACTTTTAATATTGCGCACCAGTCGGGCCTCCTTTCTGCCTTTCCCCTCCCCCTCCGTCACTTCTTCAATGTTGTAAAAGTTGATCACACCGGCTGGGTGGTCCAGGTAGACCCCGATCGTGGTGCTTTGGGGGACATCCCAGATCTCACTGTAAATGCCGTTGAACCACAGCTGATAGTAGGATCCACCCCAGCCAAGACCCCAGGAGTCGTCGTTCTCTCCTAGACCACATGGTCCGTCGCCTCCCCTCCTCGCCGCTCCTTCATAGGTGACTCCGATGACGGCCCATCCCGAGTATTTCACTTCCCAGTAGGCCCGGAAGCCCATGATGCCCTCTTTGCAAATAACCTTTGTGAGAGAAAGAGAACAAAATGAGTAGAGATCTTTGCATTTCATCTTATTTTATAACATTTCATTTATAACTTTCAAGAATTTCCCAGTTTGTGATCAATAAAGTAAATCTGATCTAATCTAATCTAAACTCACCTGTGGTGTGTGCTCATATCTCTCTGTTCCTTCCAGGACGGGACAAGTGACATCATCGGTGATGCGTGTCACCTTGGATCGATCATCTGAGATCCACAGCATCTTATTGGCTGTCTTGTCATTCAGGGACAGTTTGATCCAGTCTGGGAAAAACGTGGAAACGTCATGACAGGTATGATTTTATAACATATTCTAAAGCGTGTAATCAAAGTGTTTGTTCTTACGTTTTAGAAGATCTGCTCTGCATGTGGGTTGAGGGATGTTGGGGTCATAGTGTGGGCTCTTTTCTGTGTGATGACAAATGTTTCAGACTTTAAACAATGAATCTGATTATGCGATGACAATATCGTCCATATTGACGTATTTGCTGTCTTTAGCAGCGTCCATGTAATCATGGAGCCGTTAGCCTTGGTTTGTTCCCAGCACCCTCCAATGAGTTTTATTGTGACAAAGTGTGACAAATATCTTTTCCCACTGTGAAAACTCATTTGTACTAGTAGCCGCATCTTTTTGTTTTCCGTGTAAAAATGAGACACGACTCTCATTTAACCTTGAATTTCCCCTTAAATCTCATTTTAAGTTCCTGTGCATGCTGCTTACTCCAACATTTTATTGAAGCTGTATGTTGTTTGCGTTCACAAAATTATAGTTGAAAACATTTAAGAAAATTTTAAAAAGAAATTGTGAAAAAAAATTTTTTTTATAATAGTCAGAATTCTGACTTTCTTCCTCTGAATGAGTTTTTAGTTTCTGTTTCATACAACAACATGCAATCACCAAAAAAAAAACATTTTTAATGGTTACATCATTTCAACAAATGGAAATTTTGTTGATTTTGTGATTTATTTAATGCACATTTTCCTGAAATCAACTCCCTCGCTTGGACGGCCTCATCAGTGTGTAGTCGCTGCTGGGAAGAAAGAAAACTGACCTTTAGAAAGCAGATCTCCTCAGAAAACCCCAAAAAGTCCAATTTCCCACAATCACCACAAATTTTACAGTAACGAATAACGCCAAAAGACGAGTACGATCCCACGGCAGTAGCCTCGAGCCCCTCCGTTTCAGTCGTTACATTAATGTACACGATGTTCAGGGCGTGACAGAGATTGGACTCACCGGCTGCAGGCAGGATCCGCGCGTTGGGAGCTCGTGTTGGCATCCTTCGTGCTTCCCGCTGTGCCAAGCTTTGCTGAATGCGGCGTCTGTCAGCTCGGTTTGGCTGTACCCCTGCAATGATGCAAACAGATGCTTTATATACGCTTCGGAAAGGGGGTATTAAAGGTTTTGGGGGGCCCATGAGGCACCGTATGATGAATTTTGGTAAGGTATGTAGAGATAATGACTTGACTAATGGGCGCGCCACGGAGCTTTCCAAACCTGGATATGCACGTCAGCACTACAGCCTGACCTATTGACCCAAATCCATCCGAGTAAGATGCGGATATATTTTGATTGAAACTGCTAACAGCTCTGTCACCTCTTTGTTATAAAACACAAATCTTGGAAATGGATAGCTGGATTTTGATAGTCGTCCGGCGTAGAGGACGCCGGGACGACCGGCTGTTAACCACGATTTGAGATCTGTAAGTCGTGGTGGTGGAGAGATAAGAAACTCGATGCAGTAAAGTTTGAGTTGTTGTTTGTGTTGTTATTGAAAAGCTGATTGAAGACAAACGGCTTGTTCACCACAAGTTAAAGTTAGAATCCATTAAAAATCCCCCCCCACAGTATTAATACACTATAAACTCTCCAGAGGGGAAACCTTGAAATGATGACCTTGACTCTCCAGATCGCAGCTCCGTGCTTTAGCAGCGATCACGTATCTGTCAGCGCCGCCTTAAAAGCCCGGTGCCCCTGAGAGAGAAGAATCAGTGGAACTCAGATAGATGCTCATGCAAACCAACTCTCCTACAGTATGTCCCTTATTTAAAATAGATCTTAATGAGGATTGTAGGACATCGTTGCTGGTGTCTGCTTCAATCAGACATGTGTGTGTGTGTGTGTGTGTGTGTGTGTGTGTAGACTAAGGGATTGGCACGCTGCCAAACAAGTAAAAGCCTTACACGCGCAGACGGCAATGAACAGCATCACGCAAGGGAGAGTTTACGAGCAGGGGATGTGTGTGAAGGCATCTATGGCGGATGGTGGTAAATTGTTGATGTGATAGTAGAGGAAGTTCAAATGAAGTGACTCATTCACGTTATCAGCCAGAATGGAATGTTGCGTGTGTATTAGACTTTTACTGATGGGGTTTGAGTGTCATAAATCATAAATCAACTGTATCATATGGAATGACAGATAACTTTCCATAACTATGTTTTCTGTTTCTTTTTATAGAGTGCAGAGATTGTGTATGAATATTTTAGCTGATTGTTGTATGTCAGCAGCTCCAGCAGATATTAATCTATCAAAAAAGTGTCTTTATTATGAAGAAGATATGTCATTTTTTTATTGGGTTTGTAAGTGAATAGATTTTAAAACCAAATGATTCATTTCCAGACTGTTAATTATCAATAATGATGTCAATGTTATGTCAATGAACAAAAAAAAAAAAATTTTGTCTTTTTGTCTGATTTATAATGAGCTTTTGTAGAAGTTTGGATAGGTGGAAAAAAATTCAAGAGCCAGGAACATTTATTGAAAACATTCAAAATGCACTTACTTGAGATTAACGATCAGTCTCCTGCATCACATGATTGTCAACTTGTATCTCTATGGAAAATCAGACCAAAATGCAGATGAAATTATGAAAAACAGGGAGTACAAAGAAGCCCGACCCTAAAAGCTGACAGATTGATACCAATAAATATGTCTCTTCACACTGACTCGCGCTGTAATTGCTGAAATTCCAGCTGTACGCAGCCAAAGTTGACACCATGCGGCATTGAGCTAAACGGAATTGGATGTACACTATATAGATGCTTTAATACACTGGACATCTGCAGCTGTTTGACCTTCCTTTGCCACACTGTCCCTTGTGGATTATTTACATCTTTCTGTGTGCATGATTTGAACGTATGCGCGCGTGTGTTTCCGAACACACAAATCATGTCGTCCACCATCAATGTGGTCATTGTGCAATGTGGGTACAGCTGCGGTAGGCCGGGTGAGGGGGGCGTTGGGGTCCTAATGACATCCTTGTATCCTTTTTAAGGAAAAACATACATCCATAGCTCCGGTTACAAGTCTCCTTCGTTCTCCTGTTTCCTATTGGTACCATTCATCTCACGTTCGCGTCCACGCCATCGGGCCCCAATTGCTTCACCTCTGTCCTTTATCAAAGGTATATAAGAGTCAGTGTGGGGACGCCCAGAGACACCGAGGGACCGCAGACAAACAGCTGAGACGGGCCAACATCAAGATGCCGACCACCACCAGAATCATCTCTGACACCAGGAAGCCCGACAAAGGTGAATCCTTTTATTTTCTCAATTTCAGCTAAATAACTTTAACTTCGTTAAAAATTCAATTAATATCATGTGCTTGTTACATTTAATGCACTGATTTGCTAAATCGCAAACAACCCATCATTCATTTGTTTTACTGTCAGATTAAACCTTTAAATAGTAATATAGGAAACAATATATCAATAAGTAACATTATATATCAGGCAGCTTATTAGATAAGACAAGATGAGATGAGATGAAATAACCCTTTATTTTAATAATAATAAAAATAGTAAAAATAATAAAATAGCTTCAAGTAAAAAAATAAATTCACATATTTATTTGCATACTGCAGAATTCATTCATTATTCATTTCATCTATTGTTAATAATGGATGAAATGAATGAATGATTCAAGGTGCAATAGGTAGTGGATTGTGAGTGAGTGAGTGACTCTGCCATGGACCCGGTGCCATGTTTCAGATGATGTCATGCCTGTTTTTATAGGGGATGTCATGGTTGTGTGGCTCTGGAGGAACATCCCCGCATACGTTAAAGTCAGCTGGATTAAAAAAGAAAAAAAGGCCCTAATATCAGTCTTGAGTGTGGGTGACATTCACCCATTGTCGGTAGCGGGAGGATCCAGTCCATCCATCATTTTTTGCTTTTTGGAATAGAAGAGACAGATGACATAAGACATAAAACACCATGACAGAATCATTGACATCCATCTTGACTGAAGAGGTCCTGTTGTCATTGCTCCGGTGTGTTGGAGCGTCTTTCATCCCGAGTGTGTTGTTGGGTGTCAGGTTGGAATGAATCTGGACCAAAGCAGTTATTTTCAACACCTTGTGCTAAATCCAGTTGGGGGGGCTTAAAATGTCTTCTTCTGTCTCTTTGAGCCCCCAGTCAACAGCTCATTTGGAGCTGACACTCAGCCTTCGTAGATTAAAAATAAACATTAAATGTGAATAAAATCTATTATTGTGACTAGAGGTGAACGTTTGTTTCTACAATGTCAGTGCGTGTATTATATACACAGCTCGCCAAGTTCATTGATACTGACGCGACTTAGATGTGTGAATAGTTGACACGTGAAACATTATTTATGTTTGGACTTTGACCTGGTAATCCGGTATGGATTAACTGTCTTCTTTGCATAATCCGTGTTCATACCTGAAAACCTGAAGACTGCATACATGTCATACCAAAGTATTAGTTACACAATCAGTGTTAGGTGGGAGGCCGGTTATGTAACTACAACCTAAATGTATCGTTTAACCTCAAGTTGATATACAGCTTGTTTACATTTACTATTTCTTTCATCTCCAATTTCACCTTTTTTTCACCTTTACTGTCTGTCCATTGGTTGGTCGGTCGGATTACTAATTTCTGAACCAATTTTGAAAGTTTCACAAGGACCCATGATGATTTAGGATTTTTTTATAATAGATATTTTCATAATAATTTGTATTTTTCTGAGATAAGGGGAGTTTAATGATATTTCTGTCATTTCTGTCACTTTCTGACAATCGAAAAATCTGTCTATTTGTCCGATGATAAACTGTACAGATACATTGTATAAACTTCTATCTGTCTGTCTGTCTGTCTATCTTTTATGTACTCATCTTTTTATGTAATAACAATATAACATTAGAATTTATATTAGAAGTTATATTAACAATCATACATTTTTATAATAATATAATTGTTTTACACTTATTTAAAAAAATTAAAACATATTATATAATATTTGATATTATTATTGTGTAATTTTGTCCAGTTATTATTGGCCTTGGTGGAGGTATCTGGTACTAAAACGAGTAATATGCCTTTTTTTCCCCCTCAAAATTAACACGTCGTCATTGTGCCAATAAGTAACAAATAACATGAAGTGCATCTCTGAAATGCAGCTTTCACCGTTCGCCCAAATATAAACGGGGTCGTTTAACGGGCGATCTACACAAACACTGACAGAAACAAATGCTGCCCCTGAATCCGCTGCTTATGCGATCAGTCCGCCGGGGTCGTTTGGAGATGAAGCGTTCAGTCCGCTGTGACAGAGACTGAGGCTGCAGCATGCGAGCTGTCTGAGTCATCCCAGGCGCCTGGAATGAATCAACCGCTGGCTCCACCAAGCATGCGCTCGCTGATGTGATGATCTGGCACCGGCAGATGGTTTTCTAAGTATACGCGATTGAGACATACCTGACACGTACTGCAGCGTATTTTGGACAGCTGAGCACATACTGTATGTCCATCCTCATATAGGCTGCATTATGAAAACTTGTTTTTGGCTTTTATAGGGAAAAAAAGGCCAGATTGGAAACCTAACGACATGTAATCCAAACACCGTATCGCAGGTTTCATCACATTTGTTCCTCTCTGAAGTAACAATCAATGGGTACATTTTTAGTTTGACCTTAGTTTTAGTTTAGTTTTACATCTGTATCAAACGATCCCCAACACGTCTATAGAATAACTGAAGAATAAATGTTACCGTATGAATTTTAGGGTGTTTTTATTATAACTTCTCCAGGAAGTAGGACATTTTTAACGCCTAATCTAGTCCACTCAAGTACTAATGGCTTACTAATGTGAACAATTAGATGAATCCAAAGTCCTTTAAATAACCTGCAGTGTTTGTCTCAAAGTGCCCTCAATTACCATTTCATTTACTGGTGATTAAGGCGTCAAAGCTCTTTAGATCATCCCGAGCTGATATTTGTCACTTTGTTCCACAGACAAGATCCCCGACTATGAGCCAAACATCCCAGAGCCCAAATGCAGAGCTGAGCTCATCAAATGTAAGCGAATCCCTGTTATCTCATGACGCTCTAATGTGTTGGTTATTTATTTATGTAGTTTACGATTGTCTTTTTTAGATTGGATGAACCTTTCCTTGGATGACAAGACGGCCAATAAGATGCTGTGGATCACCGAGGGCGGAGCCAAGGTGGCCCGTATGACCGATGATGTCACCTGTCCTGTTCTGGATAGACCTGAAAGATATGAGTATACGCCTCAGGTATGTGTATAAAATCCCAAAATAGTAAGAAGTGTAGTATGACAAAGTATTTACAATCTAAAGAGTTTGATCTGCTTTGAAATGTCAGTTTGACTGTAAATAATGTTGTGATTCTCATTCTCTCCCATGAAGGTCCTTGCCAAGGAAGGCATCTTGGGTTTCCGAGGCTACTGGGAGGTGGAATTCTCCGGATGGGTGGTGATCGGTGTGGCATATGAAGGAGCCGGAAGGAGAAACTGTGATGGATCGTGTGGCCTGGGAGAGAATGAGGAGTCCTGGGGTCTGGGCTGGCTCGGTTCCAGCTATCACTCCTGGCACAACGGACAGAGCACAGAGATCTCTGACGTTCCCAAGTCCTCCGTTTTAGGCATTTATCTCGACCAACCTGCTGGCATCCTGAATTTTTACACCGTGGAGGAGGTGAAGGAGGGAGGGGAGGGCACAGGAAGGAAGGAGGTGAAACTTCTCCAGCAGTGCAAGAGTTGTTTTGAGCAGAAAATGATGCCGGGGTTCTGGGTGGGCCCGCAGTCCCACTGCTCGATCGTAAAGAAGGAGGAATGATGGACTCCAAAGTATTAACATTGTAGCTCAACCCAGTCCTCTGGATCTGAACCGGGGGGGAAATCCTCATTGTGCCTAAGGTTGCATGTACTGTATCTCTCCACTACATTCTCTCAGATACTTCACATTATGTGACACAAGCAAGTTACTGAAGTACAGCAATGAATGAAGAATACAGATATTGTAGGAAAACACACATTTGGATCACACTCAACTGAACAGGGGAGGATCCTTATGGCTCCATTTGACAATCTAAGAATCTAAGTGAAATCTGAATATCTCCAAAATGCTCCAACTTACAAAAAAAGCAAAACTATATCAGTAATCTACAGTAGTTCAGACAGGACAGTAATTCTCCCAGAAGTCGTTTCATTTGTCAAATTTGCTGGCAGATGACCTTATAGAAGATAGTAAAGATAATGTCATCTTCAGTCCAATACTCTACTACCAGCTTTATATTATGTAAATATTTATTTATTCTTTTTTTTCTGTGATATTTTGCTGTGATATATTAATCTGTGTTATCCTATCGTGCACATCACTACTGAAGGGAACAATCAGACAGGAGAGCGTGATGAGACTCTCCCATGAACCGCCTGACCGCTCAGACTTAACAGAAACGTTATTTTTGAGGCCACGCCTGCACCATCTGTTGTAACGTGCATTTTGTTTGCTATAACTATAGCTGTGAATGTATACTGCATGTTGAGGATGCAAACAAGTCCAAATAAAATGGAGCAAGTCACATGGTGTCCTCCGTGTCCTTTGTTGATCATTACGCAATGGATGGACCGTCTTCTTTTAGCTTCCCCGTGGTTTCTTTTTGTGTTTCTTTTCCTCTTTTGCCTCCATCGTTGACAACGCTGACAGCATCTCTCGCATTCCAGCAATATTTGGACTAAAGTTTCAGAAGAGTCAGATGTCCATGGTATCCTCACCGCTATGAATACGTCAAAGTGGAGGGCGTACACGCCTCAGACCCCCTGGTGAACAACCCTTCTCCTGACCCCTGCACTGTGTACCTCCTTCAGACGCCCCCTTAAGCCTCATCTGTACCAACACTATAAAACTGAAGCCGCGCACAAAGAGCGTGCATTTTTTTCTTCAGGGAAACCCAGCAGTTTGTCAGGTTTGACCTCATCTGAAAGTGGATGATGCCTGTGAGACACAATTCCATGAAAATCCTCCCAGAGACCAATAATAAAACAGGTAGGAAACGCTTTTGTACAGTTTAAGGAACTCCAGTATGAGACTCTGATAGCACTTATATTTTTATTGTCTCATTGTTAATAAGTTAACCATACTGATCAAGACGTATTATCATTAATATTATTATTATTATGATTATTAGTAGTAGTAGTAGTAGTACTTTGTTTTGAAAATACTAAACATTTAATTTCGGGTTGTATTTTCTTTTTCAATAATATTTTTTTTCAAATAACATTTTGAAATGAAACTAATCAAACTAAACAACTTCAACTCTGTATTCTTGGATTAAATCCTTGGAAAAATCCTTGAAATCCTTTTTTATCTTTCAGGTGTAATTGGTTGAATTCTTGATAGACAGCTAAGTCGTGTTAGAAACCAACGTTCCATTTGTTGTGCTGTAACCTTTGACCTTTAACTTTTTTATTAGTGAAGAAGGTCAAATCCTCCAAGAGTGAGAAAACACCCACAGGTATGAAGTCTGACTCCGAGTATTTAGTTTTCGTTCTTCTTCATCCAGAGAGCGGTTGTTGTTGATCTTCCTGGCTGATTTTCTCTCCTGGTAGAAAATGTTCCTGTTTACGTGCCGGACATCCCCGAGCCGACCAGCAGAGCCGAGCTGATGAAGCGTGAGTTCACTCTCCTCGTGTCTGGTGATCTGTTCCCGGTCTATGAATCTGAAGATTCCACTGTTTGATTTTGCAGATTGGATCAATCTGTCATTGGATGATAAAACCGCCAATAAGACGCTGTGGCTTTCTGACAATGGATCCAAGGTTTCTCGCAGGACTCAGGAGATTTGTCCGGTCCTGGACCGACCCGAGAGATACGAGTGCTCCCCACAAGTATGTAGATCTCACAAGAATATCTTCAAATACAGCAGAGAACCACGTGAAGAACTGGAGTGTTTGCTGTGTTTCTGTAGGTTGTGTGCAAAGAGGGGATTTGGAACATGCGAGCCTACTGGGAGGTGGAGTACTCAGGCTGGGTGGTGGTCGGTGCCACCTACGAAGGAGCGGGAAGGAGGGCCGATTCGGGGCCGTGCGGCCTTGGAGAAAACGATGAGTCCTGGGGTTTGTGTTGGGACGGGAGTCGCTTCCAGATCTGGTTCAACGGGCTGAACAAAGACATCAACGACGTCCCCTTCTGCTCCAACATCGGAGTCTACATCGACCAGCCTGCAGGGCTCATCAACTTTTACGTGGTTTGCGGTGAGGCGGCAGAGAGGGAGGTGAAGCTGCTCCACCGGGTCAGCGCCCCCATCCAGAAGAAGATCCTTCCAGGGTTCTGGATGGGAATACAGTCGTCCTGCACGATACTGAAGAGAACAGAATGAGCGGCTTTAGAGATATATATGTTACACGTTGCATAATGTTACACCTATATGGTCGTTTGTATTATTTTTATTTTTTACTTTTACTCAACACGTGTGATGGTCCTGTATCATATTTATTCCTTGGCTTTTCAAAATAAAGTATTTATTTCTGCAATTGTGTTCTGGTGTGTATTCACGTTTTGTTATTTTAATCAAAACAACGTTCTCCCTTTTATGGTGTTTTATGGATGTGGGATAGTGGTTCTCAAACTGTGGGG
>OMNV01007820.1:13940-46509 GCA_900303265.1 Brotula barbata | reverse complement strand
ACTATAACATTTGATTCATTTGTTTGAAATAACATCAAGAATGAAAAGATTCTTTCAAAATATGTCTCCTCGTCAGTTTTTCTTTGCAGAAATCTTTTTTTGCCTGTGTTTTTGTCTCTGCTATAACTGTCTGGATTTTTACTTCATTACCTCTGCTTGCCCCGGTAAGGGTGCACCACACAGTCTGAGAACCACCTATCTACAGCATGTCTGACTGTCCATCAAAACTAACAATGAAACAAAACAACCCCCTCTCTGGATGTAGCAAAAACATGCAAGACTTTTAATTATTCACTTTTCGCAGCCAGTCATTTGTCAAACGGAGCGACGAGACAACAGGCCGAACACTTTCAGCGCATATGGCAAATGACAGAGTGCAAATGACTGTCAGAGAGCAGCCGAGGCTCATCAACCAAAGCTTCTCTGCAGCATCAAACATGCAGCAGACTGAACACAGACCACGTTAGAATGTTACACCCGTCTGTAAGAATGCATCTGAATATCAATGTTCTCCTCATGCTGATGCTGCTACTTCGTTAGCTCTAAGGCACATCGTTCTAAAGCATTTGTCTGGGGATCCTTGCAGCACTTATACCCTGATAAATGTGAAATCCACTTCCTCTTCCTTTAACACGTTTACTGAGAAAAACAAATCTCGATTGTGGACAGTGTAGGCGTCTCCCCTGAGTAAGCCTCCCTCAAAATCCCTCAACATACGTGTGTAGAGGTGTGACTCAAATGTTCTGTAAAATCCCTTCCACGCAGAGGTGCTAACGATGGTGTATTTAAAGATACACGTGTTCCCATTTTGTGGGGGGGATGATTGACATTCTGAGCACAGCACGCGGCTCTAATTCAGCGGCATTGTGATTATTCTTTCAATGTCATTTCCTTACAACGTGCCTACAATGGAATTTGGAGGACCGCTTCGCATTTTGTGTGTTCAACGTGCAATGACGAGCCTTTCAGTTACACAATAGCAGCAGATTATAGTCAGTGTGTACACTGCTTGCAATCTGAGTAAAAAAAAACAAAAAAAAAAACAAAAAAAAAATGATCACTTTGTCTTTGGGCTTTTTTTTTTTTACTCATGAATATATTCATATAACACAAGAATATAAGAGAACAGGCTCCATAAAGAAATAACGTGGAGATTTTCGTCGTGTTGTCTGACAACAGAAACTATGGAGGTTGTCGCCATAGCACCCAGGTAAATAGAACAGAAACGTGATGGAGGTCAAAGTCTGCACATCTGGTGATACCAAATATAAAAATTTCACTACAATCCAAACTTTATCTTTAAATAAATGTATTTTTTTTTAAACGGCGTTCGAATGACTGAGTTGTTTCGGATGAGTTGTTTGTCCAGCGTGTGAAATCCGCTCCCTATTTCTATGCTCAGTATTCTTACGATTCACACTGTTTATAATATTTGTATTCCTGATGTCTCTAAGTGTTACAAACACTGCTGTCAGTGCGGTGAGGGTGGTGATAAACCTGTGGTGCCTGACAATAAAAACGTCAAAATAATAAATAGGAATTATGTATTGATCCTAACCTGTTGAGATAAGTGATGCATCGTCAAACAAGGTGAACTTGATGGAATGTTACGCGTACGATGGTTTATTTACCACACGAGCCGGCGAGATTCAAAGACAGTGAAGTGTTTGATATGTAGAGAGGCGTGTGGCTGGAGGAGCTGTTATGTTTGAAAGATACATAGTATCAATAAAATATTATGGGAAGTCTTAAATATGAGGTACCACGGCTATGTCAGCACACCTTTGTGGATAGCGTGGCAGTAATGTGACCGCTGGAAAATGGTGAGCAATTTGTTTTTATTTGACTGAGTATTTGTATGATTGAGTGTGAATAGTTAAAAACGTTCATGTTGGGTTGTCAGCATGTGCATTCTTTGAGCAATAGTAATTCATTAGAGTGGTTTTTGGTTCTTTATAAACATTTTTATTGTGAATATGTATGGTTTCGTATTGACTTCTTTTTTTTTTACATACATTGAGATGAATAACATGAAGATGAAGCAACTGTGTTCACTTTTCTTGCATATACTGTTAAGAGTAGGTTACCTTTATGTGAGCGATAGCAGCACTTTTCTTTCAAATCAAACTTTTTAAAATCATTCTGCACTTCAGGCAAGGGTTTTTTTAAAAAAAAAAAGGCCCCACATGAATCATCAATCAGGACTGCTGCTCGACAATCAGAACTGCTGCAGCGTGTTACACACAATTATGGCACTGCTGAAATGATTAGATTTTCAAAACTTGCAAATGAGTAGTTTGAGGACAAGGGAACATTGGCTAACAATTAATATACCAGGGTAGGCCACTTTAGCAGGGCAGGATGCATCAATTGTCCTCGTCCTCTTCACTGATTACATAATATAGTGGAACAGTACATGTACATGGGTATATTTGTTGATGTATTTTTTGAATGCTTACTCCAACCACAGTCATATGATTGATTTATGTGGTAATTATTCACTCTGATTTCATCTTCCTCTTGGATTTCCGGCAGCAGAGGAGCCTGCAGATTGAGACGACAGCCCAGAGAGAGGCACAGCAGAGGACCAAGAGAAATACGACCACATCCATGCTGTGGTATAAGTACCAAGGCAAGCTCAAACCTGCAGAACGCAGGTGAGGCGCCCCTTTGTTTCTGATGACGTACTCAATCCAAAAGATGGCCGTGTCCATAGGAGACATCGGTCGGTCGTGGTGTAGCCTGGAGAGATGCTGCATGTTTTGTCGGTACGAAGGATTCTCTAGGACGTCCTTCAAGGCCTCCAGGAAGCCCTCTGTGGTGACGCCGCAGGCTTCAACCATGCGAGCTGCACCACGCGTCGTCAACCGGAGTAGGTTGTCAAACTGGTCGAAGAGGAGAGGCATCCCGAGAACAGGAACCCCGTGGTAGATGGCTTCATACAGGCCATTCGTGCCTCCGTGGGCCACGAAGACACGAGTTTTGGGGTGACCCAGGAGATCATTCTGAGGGAGCCATTTCAGCAGCAAGGTGTTGTTCCCCAACGACGAGGGCCGTTCACCCATGTACCGCCATATGACCTTCTGAGGGAGCTGAGCAAAAGCTTTAGCGATCGATTCTGTGATCTCACGAGGTAGGCTTGACAACAGTGTCCCCAGAGACATGACCACCACACCATGGTCCCCAGAGCTCTGCACAAAGGCCTCCAGCTCAGCAGACAGGGGCTTGGCCTTGGTACAGTGAAATCCCCCTATGTAGACCACATTGGGCAAGGTGGGCTGAGGGTAATCAAAGACAAAATCTCCCCTCACCAACCAGATATCAGCTGCATACTCCATAGACATTAAGTCAGCTCCTGGGGGGAAGTAACGCTTGAACAGATCTGAGTAAGGATAGGTCAACAAAAGATACCTTTCAACGACACTATAAAAATGATGCAACATATTCCTGATCCTCTCCCCAAAGTTCATCTGATCATGAAGGTCACTACCTGGCACAGGCACATATGAGACAGGGGAGAGAGCCATAGTAGCATGGCAATCTCCATTATTGATCCAGCGCACATTGTAGACCATGGGCAGCTGGAGGTAAGTACCCAACAGGACCCCTGTAGTCAGAGCGGGGTCAGTCAACATCAACTCATAGTTTGTATCCTGCAGCAACTTCATGAGTTCATGGTCACCGAACATTTTGTTAGCTGTTCTAGCGATGGTCCCGTGGCCCGTAAGTAACATTGATGTGATCAAGTACTGTTGGCAGAAGGAGCGTATGAAAGTTGGCAGTTTGCGGCACTCCATGACATCCAGCACCATGTTTTCGTAGTAGTCCAAATTTGATTCCGCTGGAAACATGGGCACATCCATTACGGTGAATGATGATGAGTTAGCTGGGATGTACCAGCTCTGGGGAGAGCGCAGCACAGTGAGCGAGTGGCCTCTGGAGTGAAGCACCTCCAGGATCAACTTCATGTTGATCCAGTGGCTGCCATCGACAGGCACTACCAGTATCCTGCTGCCGTTACAACAAGTGGGGCTGAGAAACAGGAAACAGAAGGCTAGCAGGAATACAGGGATCATGTTTGATAATACCTACAAGAGAACAAAACAAGAAAACACTATTAAACCTGTAAAAACATGATATTGGCGCTCAGGCAAAGAAAAATAACACGTTTGGGGAATAACACACACCATAATTTGAAGAAATACACTGGTGCAGCACCATCAACTGTCTGCCTCAAGAAACCAGGCAGACATCTTTATTGATAACAAGTCAGCTAATGTTTGCCCGGCTTGTAACAGTCAATTAAAACGCTTTTCCTTCTCCAACCCTTTACTAATTAATATTTTATAAGCAAGACTTTACCATTGTGCTTGTAGTGCTACAGTTTATACTATCTGTAATGTATTAATAGTGTTATACTTTACACTGTGTATACCAGACCTGGGCATTGTACAAACGGGCCACATCTGGCCCGTTGGCTGTACCTAACCGGCCCTCATGGAATGATTTGGAAAACAGGAATCAAACTTACATAAGTGTAGATAATGCACACAATACAACTACAATGCTTTTATTTTGAAGGCGACTGCTAATTTTGCGTTCGTTCGTGCGTGCGGGCCATTTACTGTGATGTGTTGGCTCACAGACGTTTACGAGAAATGTGAGTGCGCTGTTAGCCCTAAAAGACTTTGAGATTACAGGGGAGCCGGCAGCTACACGGTCAATGAAAGGAACGACAACCAGGTGTGATTTCTTCACGGAGGTGAATGCATGCTTGGACAAGCTCGGACTAAAATAAGACAAACTGGTAGGTGTTGCAACCGATGGTTGTCCAAATGTGACAGGGAAAAATATTGGACTTTTGCAGCGGATGCAAGATAAAGTGACTGAAATGAACCAAGAGCAGAAATTGGTATTTTTGCATTGCATAATACATAAGGAGGGGTTGTGTAAGTCACGGCAAGTACGCTGAAACACAGACAGTTTGTTGCAAAAAATACTGCCAAAACAGGCATATTTTCAGATATATTTTGAGAATGTTTATTTAATAGTGATATAATGTTGGCATGATTACTATGTCTGCTCCACATTTTCATAGCCTAATCGTAACATCTACTCTTACCGATAGATAGCAGCGAAGCAAAACCATACAATTTACAGCTTTTCATAAAGACATATAATTTATAATGAACTGACCTGAATTGAGTTCAGTGTGTTGGTCCGGCCCTCCACAACAGTTCCAGTTTCTCATGTGGCCCCTTAAGAAAATGAATTTCCCACCCCTGGTCTACACTGTGTTAATACTGTCTATAGTATGTTTATAGTGTTGTACTTTATACTGTCTACACTGTGTTAATACTGTCTATAGTATGTTTATAGTGTTGTACTTTATACTGTCTACACTGTGTTAATACTGTCTATAGTATGTTTATAGTGTTGTACTTTATACTGTCTACACTGTGTTAATACTGTCTATAGTATGTTTATAGTGTTGTACTTTATACTGTCTACACTGTGTTAATACTGTCTATAGTATGTTTATAGCGTTGTACTTTATACTGTCTACACTTTGTTAATACTGTCTATAGTATGTTTATAGTGTTGTACTTTATACTGTCTACACTGTGTTTATACTGTCTATAGTATGTTTATAGCGTTGTACTTTATACTGTCTACACTGTGTTTATACTGTCTATAGTATGTTTATAGCGTTGTACTTTATACTGCCTACACTGTGTTAATAGTGTACAGCGTAACTGTTAAAACGATACCTTACCTTTCCCATATCTTTTACATGCTATATATTACACTGCATTTTATTGACCCCTTTCCACTCTGGTTAGATAATACACTTTATTTTATTGTACTCCATATCTTTACTATGTGCAATGACAAAAAAATGAATCTGATCTAGTTTCCATTATTATGCTTATGTATAGCAAACATCATGTGAGATGAGTGATTGAGTCATTGAGTATATGTTTTTTGCATGAATACTAGGTGTAGTGGGTGGGGGGTGCAGTTGTTACAGTTTTAACTCAAAAACCTCTTGAACTATTTGGATACAATTTTATGGAAGGAAGTTGTGCTCTACCTGTTAACAGTAATTGTTTTAATTTCATTATAATTTAACACCCACTGGTCACACGTACTCCTCTTTTGAAATATGTGAACCCCACCCCTGAATATCTTCCTCACCTCAGCACAGCCCAGCGATCCCCTAATGGAGCCCTACCCTATTTTGTGCAATAGCTTATTGTATTTATACTAATTTTTGTCACCTGTTTCTGTAATAGTTTTTAATTTGTGGGTTATTTTGTTTCTAAAATAAAGAAAATCTTGAAGACGAAGCTATGCAGTTTCTGCGTGAATGCATGAACATTGGCGGTGGAATTGGCTACAATGCAAGGTGGAGCAGCAGCAAAAATCTCGCCTAGGGCGCCAATTTGGTCCGCGGACATTCCAAATTACAAAGTCGACTCCAAGCATATTACATTGTTAGACTGAGTAAGAAGTGGAATAGCGGTGAGAGTGCATGTGTGTTTGAGCGTTATGTTATATACTGTGTGTTCATGTGTATGGTCTGCATATACTCTGTAGGCATGATTGCACATGGATAGCAGGAGGGAAGCAAAAAGACATTAAAAAACACGTAAAAACAGCAAAGATAAGACAGAAAGTGAGGTCCATGTGACAAAAGAAGTGGAGCAGTACAATACAGGGAGACCTGGCACATTGTTTTAAGTCCATTTTGCAGTGTGGTATTTATATTATTATTATAAATTAGCAAGAGAGAAAAGGAACAGCTGTGTGTGTGTATTGGAAAAGCCATGGGGTCCACTTTTTGTCCATCAACATAATTTGTCAAATCAAAACAAAGTCCTTTTTTTTTTCCTCTCCCTAGGGTTTTGCGTCAGCTGAGCCCATTATCTGTGTAATTTGTATATTCTATCCACTTCCTAGAAATGATCTGGTCACCTGTTACTTATGACAACAATTCGAGTAAGATTTTTTTTGGTGACAGCCAGCAGTGTGGATCAGTTCATGTACAATCACTTACATTAGACTTACGTGCATACAGCGCGACTGTTGTGAGGTCCGGGGAGCGGTTCTGTCTGTGTAATTGTACACTCGGAGTGACAGACTGTCTCACGGTTCGTGTCAGCGCCCCTCGTGGTCTATTCAGCAATATTTATGGCGACTAACGTTGGAACCGTTAATCGAATAATTTATCCAGGTCGCCCAGGTAGTAAAATTCAAAATTTTTAGAAGCGTCAGTTCCAGGAAATCCGGAAAGTTGTTGTTGGTACCCAACGATCCACCGCAGCAGGCGGAGATTGCCGAACGCCGACCCCTTAACCGGATGTGTACACGAGTCCTATTACACGCCGAGTTCCAACAATGTGGCAATAGGCTGTACGGTATTCATGAAAATAACACGGATTTTCTTTTTTTTTAATAATTAACAGACATTTGAGGCACTAAGTAGTGAAATCCTTAGTGCCTCAAATGTCTGTTAATTATTTCCTGAATTTTTCTGCAGTCGTTGTAAGACGTAAATTGGACCTTTCTACAGTATATATGAATTAATAAATTTAAAGTCACGGAGATTTTATCTGATAAATTTTGCTTCTTGTTTCCTTTTAGAATGATATGTACGGAGCTTTAGACTTTGTGTGTTTATTAAGCAATGACAACCCGAAATTATAATTTATAATAGAACAACATTTATGAGCTCTCTGTGGCAGGGCATTAATTTGCATTTCAATATTCCAATTATTAATACCAAAAAGATTCTGAAATGCATCAGTTTTGTCAGAGATAGTTTTTGTTTTTGGTATTATGGGGTTCTATTTAAAGTTGCAATTCAAAGGCGTATCATCTATAGAAAAGTATGTAGATTTAAGATGCTGTTGGTGTGCATTCACATGCACACACACCTCGCATATAGGTGGAGGAATTCAATGCATAACAGCAAAGACAGAAGCAAAACTGTTCTATAGATATGTGAGATAATGTGTTCAACATAAATATCTCATTGACCCAACCTTGACAAAACTGAGCTTCTAATACAGTATATCTGATATATTTTCATCATGAGCCCAGGCAGCTGTATGAAAGGTGTCAAGGTAAAGCTAGTCAAAGAGCCATTTTTCTTCCATGTCTAAAAAATGAACTGAGGACCTCACCTGTTTTTCATTCAATCCCAAATCGAGACGCTTCCAGAATGAGCAGGTTTGCTGTCTTGACCAAACTGTCCTGTGTTATCTGTGTTTAAACCCATCTTAACTATGAGCCATATTCAGCCTGGCCAAAGTCCAGGCAGAGGTTTGTGGTTAACTTTCAAAGTATGGAGCAAAGGAAAGGAAAATGACAAAATAGTTGAAGAAGCAGCGTGAATTTGAATTGTTTCAAATATCATTGAAGATTCAGCTACATGTTGTTTGGGGCAGCTGTGATTAGTGAAATGTGTTTTTCTAATCACTGTGATGTGTGTGGGGTGTGTTAGTTGTTTAACTGGGGTTGTTGTTCACGCGTGCATTACTGACTCGGTCAGTTTAATTGTTGACTGTTTACCTGATCCTGGATGTTTGGACCTTGGAAGGAGAAACTCATCTATTGTTGGACCTGTTGCCATGCAGGATTGGATCTCAGATGTAAACGTTAGTGGCTTGGAGCTGTCAGTGCCTCAGCAATAAGAGAATTCCGGAGCACCACACTCACTACCAAATTCAGAGCAGATTGCACGATTGCCAAGTGAGTCACCGAAACAGAAAGAACCGACTCAGTGAGGATGGAATAATTAACCTCAGTTAAGTATTAGGGCCACACACATGTAATCATCAAACACACCGAAGTCACGCTGGACCTTTAAAGTGTCAGATGGGGGTGGAAAGGGAAGAAAGAAGGTAGAAAAAGAGGCCACTGCAAAAGGAAGATAGTGGGAGCATTGGTGATGAAATCAACAGTTGAACAGTCATATCAGGGAGCCACAGCTTTCCTCTCCTCGCTCCTCTGCCTGTGTGTTATGTAAACCTGGAACAGGGATATACAGTCACCCTGCAGGCAACTTTAGTGCAAAGTGATGAAGCAACACTGCCAGCAGTCACTGTACCCACCTCAGATATGCAGATTTATATTGTAATAATGTCATATGAAAGTTCATATGGAAGAAGTTTTGGAGCTTAAATTGTGAAATTTCCTACTCCTAATAAGATAAATGAGGTAGTGTTTATAATTATTCATCGTTATTGTTGATAAATGTTGAAAGGTTCTGCTGCTAGGTGAATATTTGTGTCGCCTCTTTTGGCTCAGTATGGTGATGTATTATATCTCCATTCTAGTGATTTCTGCCAGGATGTTGAAACTTTTATTTAACTTTTAGGAATTTTAGCCCCTATCATAGTAACTAGTTTTGCTTTTTAAATTAGAATTAGAATGGATTTTTACTTAGTTGTGTGTTTTCTTTGTGTCTGGAGGTGTTTATATAGAAAAAATAAAATAGAAAAATATACTTAAATCAACTTTTACACTTAATTTATCTTCTGTATTGTATTGTAGATAAATACAAATATCAGTTGAACAAGAGATTGCAGATTCTTTTTGTTGTTTTTTTGTTCTAAGCAAAATGGTTTTCTGAGAAATACAGAGTCCACAGCTTTTGCCGAAGTTTGCCACTGCATCAGGGTCCAACTTGTTGTTAAATAATTAGCACAGACATTACGGAAGGACTTTCAGCAGCTATATAGACAAGGGATCCTCTACCTACTCTGAGCGAATCGGCTGCTTTGCTCGTTTTCCTGCGATGCTTTCATCGAGGCTTTCTCAGCATCGCCACTCTTTTTTCGTCGGCGTCGGCCATCAGCTCACAGCGGTGGAGAGGCTACTTTGAAAGGTTTTCTTTTCAGGCTGCAGGTTACTTGCAATTAATGGACTACATCTTCCAAAAGGCTGTTGAGTGGTGTAGCAGCTGCTCAACAAAGGGGGCCTATACCACCCAGAAAGGGAACGATGATCTTCTCCCCACAGATGGACACTAACCGTTAATAAAGGTGTGTGTTTATTTTTGGCAGCCTGGTCCTCTTTCATTTTTGGAGCGCAGGAAAAGTCCAGGTGCTCCAGATGGCCACTCAGCCTGCGTTACCACCATTTATCACAATGGGAATCACCGCCTCAACCGTCAGTCCTGTCACATTTTTTAAGGTGGGAGGAGTTAAGTAGGCAGGACGGATGTGCAGCAGATAATAAAGGGAAAAGGGAATCGTTCCAATTTTCGAGTCCGCCCACCCCACCGTTTTACAGATTGCTGCTCTTTGTAGAATAAAATGCATGACCTTTGCTTGCAACCATGGTATTAAGTCAAGTCAAGACAAGTTTGTTTGTATATTTAAGAAGCACACAGAGTGTCTCGAGGGGTTTTACAGGCCCATACAACAAATGAAAATGATTTTCCACAATGTGAAAACAACACTTTAGACCTGAAATAGTGAAAAATCTCCAGCCTGGATGCAGAATATGGAAGGAGCATTGAGTTAACGAGTCAGAGAGAGAAAGATGGATGATGGATTGGTAGTTAGGTAGGTTAGATAGATAGATAGATAGATAGATAGATAGATAGATAGATAGATAGATAGATAGATAGATAGATAGATAGATAGATAGATAGATGGGCGAGCTCATACTTTACATCAGTCAGTAATATTCATGTGTTACGTTTCCTTTTCCTTTTTAGTGTCCAAAACAAACACTTCTCATCTCTCTCAACCGAAGAAAAAATAGAGGGCTCAGAGAGCACTGCACCGACTTCAGTGAAAAATGTGTGTTGATAACTGTCACACTGTTGTCTTTGAAGGGGCTTCTGAAACTGTCGCGTGTGTTCACAGTGTGTTTTGTGCAGCCAGCTGGCTATGGGTAGTTAATCTAGCAGCAGTGTGTCTCTATAGTTCATTGGTGTTGGCCTCTGCCTGCAACAGATCCGACCCTGCATGTTTTGGCAGGAATTCAACTCTCATCCCACAACGTTACACTTCTCAAATTAACATTTTATATGATGGCAACATAGTGAGGGTGTGTGATAAAGCCTGCCAGCATAGAAATTAAGCAAGCTGGCACCAAATGCACTGTTAGCTTTCTCCCTCTGAGTGTGTGTGTGTGTGTGTGTGTGTGTGTGTGTGTATGAATGTGTGCGTCCCCATGCAACAACCTTGAACCAGTTTGTTAGCATCCCAAATGAACAGAATCAGAGTTGAGATTTGAATAGCATAAATAAATGAATGAGCAAACAAACCAGCACAAGGCTGATGCCGCTCTTGTGGCAATCATGGGCCTGCACTCCCTGTGTAATGATCTGCAAATAGCTGGCCGCAGAGATAAAATTCAATTGAAACTACAAACTGCCAATGTCAGCCACATGGCAAATACACTGTTGTAATTTCAGCCTAGAGATCTGCTACACACCGGGCAGAATCCAAACACTTCATGTCAATAGGACTGCTGGGTAACATCATAACACCACATGTTGCCCTGTGCTTCACCTTCCCTCTACTGTCTCATCACTCACGCAACAGTCTAATCATACTTCTGTTACCGTAGTCAGGGTGTAACGATGCATTAACGGGATTACAGTTCTGTTTTATAAACAGGTTTTTACGTGTCCAAATCAGATCACAGGTTGATTTGAAGCCGTACATACACGTCCACTTACTCCATTGTGCAGATTATGCCACGGATGACAGATATGGTTGAAGAAGTAGAGCTTGAATTCGGTATTAAAACCGACCGCTGTCATTTTAGAGCCCATACCAACGTACACAATGAAGTTTTCATTCCGAAACTGAGTTACCTCCGGCCTGATGAGTGGAGAATTTTCAGACTAACAGAAGCTGACATGACTGGAGAAAACTCTGCTGTGCCCTTTTTCTTAAATTTTCTTTACTGTTCTCTAGCTCTATTTTTTGATAATTTACTACAATTACTTTTGAGAAAAAATCTGTGGATAATTTTCATACAGTCTAAACACTCAGTGCGACATTTAGATTGCTCATATAGACTTTTATATATAATATAAATTTACAAATAATAGGTAGTTTTCCAGTCATTATCCACGGACAAATAATGTGTGCCAAATCTATGCTGTAAATTTACTTTAATTTATCTGTGAATATAAGGAAATTGTACTAAATCATCAAAAAAAGTGACCACTAGCAGACAGTAAAGACAGTTTTACGTACGACACGCAATAAAATTCATCATTCTTGCGGCAGTGGTAAAAAAGAAAAATGCTCTGTAGCAATAAAGAAAAAAAAAAAATGACTAATCCTTAATGCTTAAAATGATTTCATTTTTATTACACTGCATATACGCTGCTGCTCTTGGCAGGGACACACAGCGCCCATCTTGCCAGATGACCTGAACCCAACATTAAATTCTGAGCCTGATCCAAGTCCAATGTGTGGTTTAGGAATGGAACGGGCCGGTCCCACAGGTTTCAGACAGAAATGTCAGCCTCTAATAAAAAGACTTTGCAACTTTCTAATAAAGGTCTGACATAAATTAGGAAACGCCGCAGTGATCAGGAGAAGCAATTGTGTGTTTGCATCATTGAGTCCCCCGCTTGCATTCCTCCTGTTCTTGATGTCTTACAGTGACAGTTATGGAAATCAGAGCAACTGATGTCTGTCTTCATCAGAGCCTCTTTGATTATTTTGATCTTTGGGGGGGTTTTATGTGGTTTTGGTTCATTAAAGAAATTTATTCTCGGCACTGTTTTGAGATAAATGTAGAAAGATCTTCCGGAACTCCCGAAATGTCTTTATCTAAGATAGATAAAATGGTTTACCCCTAATTATAAATTGGCAATCCCAAGTTGTTTTCCATTCTATTTAAGCCACATGAATATGTTGCTGTTTGAACAAACCAAATGGAGTTTTTAAAAATGGAACTGTGAACCTCCTTGTCTCGCGAGTCCCATTCAGCCGTTCCTGAACCTCTGAATAAAACCTGATCTAATTGATGTTTGTACCACAATGGATCCTGGTTCATGGCACAAAACATTTTGAATACAAGCATTTTCAAATAATGACTTTGATACTTATTGTACATGCAAATGACGACATCAAAGCATTTTAAACCTGTAAAAAGTCCTCAAATCATTCATTTATCTTCATATTAGATCCAACATGCAGTGAATGGTCACACAAAAACATGCAGCTTCCATTTCTTTTTCGCTTTTTCTTGTCTTTTCAATAATGCAATAATGCTGTGCCTGACCTTGCATTTACGTGAAAAGATAAATAGATAAAGCAACAAGAGATTAATATTGAAAACTGCTTTGTGTATATATATATATATATATATATATATATATAAGAAGCTTGTATGTTCCTTCTTGAAGACAAAGCTGTTTATTGTTTTCCCATTTTGCTCACATTGATGAGAATTTCCTAATAGAACTGCCTGCCTGGGTCCACTCTCTATGAGGGAGCGACTTGGTCTGAAAATGTTGGATTTATTTCCATCCTCACTCAAATTCCAATCACCACGTCTCAAAATTCAATCGATTCTATCTTGTGCCATTGTTCTCAGAAGTAGAGCAAAGTTAGAACTATCTTGACTTTCCAGAAAAGGTCACTCACAAATTCATTGCCTCTTATTTCAACCGCTCCATCTCTTTCCAGGCGTGTAACTTAATCTGCCTTTTTCCAGCGGCCAGATTCACCAAAACCAAATGTCTATAAACTGGCACATGGCTGAGTCCCATGTTGATGAACCTCTATCTTCTTATACTTCTTCCTTAACATCAGATAAGGACAGAAAAGTATTTACCCCACATACCACAATGTTTGCATTCTAATGACCACTGTATTAATCAGTAATATTCCTAGTTTTCTTGTATATGATATAAAATTGATGAGTCTTGGTGCCTGGGGGGGGGACATCATGCATAGTTAATCTGCCCCTCCCCCTGTATTATGGGTTAATCTGCCCCTTGTAAAGCTCTGTAGAGGTTTTGACTAATTTGTTTGTTTAACATCACATTTTTAATGCAATAAAAATGCACTGTCACAGCTACTTGGGAATTTAGATATTTACACAGCTTTTATGGGACTGTATTGAAATATTTAAGCAATTTCGAGTCTTAGCTGTATCACTGAATGCGTTTGGCCTTTGGGGTTACTTTGTTAGTTGTTTTTTCTTTTCCTTTTTTCTTCTTTTTTGATGTGTCCCATGCTGGTTTGATTACAGTGGCTTAACCGTGACGCTCTAACTCACAAAAAGTTCACTACAAATGTGTAGTGGGATGACAGGATCTTTAAGGAGGTCCGGTTAGAAGACACAGCATCTTCAACTGTGTTTGTTTTTTTAAAATATAAATCAGACTGTTTAATAGTAGTTGTATTCTATCTGCCTGCCTGGTAGATTGTTTAATAATTTGGCAAAAAATAGCCTGAGTTCCTGTTGTGTATGGACACCTTGAGACTAATTTGTTAAATTGCGATTAGCCACTGGAAGTCTTGTGCCCCCCGTGATTTGCCTGTCCCTTCTTAGCGTTAAAGTATGTTTTGACTTGAGGAAATATCATTTGTACAGACATAAAGTTTTGAAAAATGTGTTAGCTCAAAACAACTGTGTGTGTGTGTGTGTGTGTTTGTGTGTCTATCTGTGTGTTTCTGTTTTTATCCTATTATCCACAGTGCCAGAGGGAATATTTCCCTCAAAATGAAGTATAATTCTCTCTCTCTCTCTTCCTCCCTCTCTCTCTCTTGTCAATGTCAGACTTCAAAATGATCTTCCCAAATAGGACCCATCATTATCTGCTACTTGTGACTCATCACTTTCCCACTGTCAGAGCTCTGTGAGAGGTTTTCCCTTTCAGCTACAAAAGATTCGCTAAGACTTATGGAGAATGAAATACCAGCTGCATCTCTGACTTTGACGCCTATACAATTTTAAACGCTCCGAATGAAGTTCTTCTGGGGTCACAGTTACTGTAGGTGGAATGAAGAGCAAAAGCTCCCAAGTCAAAAACGCTTTTTTTCATTTTACTTTTCATTCAGTTTGAACTTCATTTACCTCCTAAAAATCTGCAGTAAAAATCCTCCTCTATAGGATGATATACTCTCTCTCTTACAGTTCAGGACAAACACAGGCTTTCGCAGTTTTCATGGCCTCATTTTACCTTAACAGCATGTGTGAACGACTCAATCAAGAATAGAATCTGTCACATTCGAAACATTTTTCTTATCGTACATCATTTTGTTCTGTTTTACTTTCGGTCGCCATTTATATTTTGATGTGTACTGTAAGTGAAAATGTGTCAAACGGCAGCCAAAATATGTAACAAATTGGAAGTTCTTAGAGTGTGTGACAGAACAGTTTAACAGAAAGAACAGTCGAATTTGAAACTACATCTTGACATTATGGGCCCTATGTGGACGATCTACGGAGCACGACCGCACGTTTGGATGTGTCAAAGTCCAATTTTCACCAGCTGCTAATTAACAATAGGCGTGTTTTATGCAGAACATCAACTGAACCAATCAGAGCGTCGCCTCCCTTTAAAAGCCAAGTACCCTTAAACGTGGTTCTTCGCTGTTTAGATGGCGGAGATTTGACTTGGTGTGACAGATTTTCGTGACCCCAAAGGTACAGAATATTCAATCGGACCACTCCTCATTTTCAGACCAACACGCCCATTGGATGCACAGATGAGCGTTGGGCGTGAAAACGTCCGTTGTATGCTTGCAGTAACATTGTTCAGGTTTTTCACCCGGAGTAAGATATGAGGGTATTACACCTTTGCTTCTAAGTCTGAGTGCAGACTTAATTAAAGATCTGCCCTTGGGAGTTTTGTTCCCTTATTTCTGCATTATGACAGATGCCTAATTATAAAGTTTAATGAGCTGTTATCCGAAGCTGTGACTTCAGACAGTTAGCAACATTTTCCTAAGCTGCAGGTGAGGAGTATTTTCACATCTGTGCACACACTCGTTCATGGTGTGAGTGTAATTGAGACAGAACTGATGTCAAATCAGGCAAATGATTGTCAGTAAAGTTATTTTTTTGCAAAAGATTTCAAAAGTAAAAAGTAGAAACAGCTGACAGCCACGTAATAAACTGTTTGCCTACGCGTGCACGGGCCTGATAACTGAACTGCGTGACCCATCATTTCAATATGTGTGGCGTTCAGTTGAAAACACAAGATATTTTCCGATAACGTGAAATCCAAATAAAAAGCCGAGAAATGGAAATACTGTATCAAGAAAATGTGAATGTTGGTTTGCTCTTAATTAGCTGGAAGTCTTGGTAAGTCATGCGTACTTTCCTAAATTACCTCTGTGTGCACTGAGTCGACTGTGAGAGTGAATCTTAATAACACTGGATAAGATGAAACTTTATCGATCTCTGTGGGGAATGAATGTGGATCACTGGAGCAAAAGTAACAGGATTCCAGACAGAAACAAAGAATTAGAAGCTCACAGGAAGGAGCGCCGTTTGTGCATCGTATTGCTTTTATTGTGTCATCATTATTTCCACGCTATGTTCAGAAGGCTACACTTTCTTGGAAATACGGTAACATGAACGCATGCAAGTTACTAACAGTTACAGCTGGTTCTGTAAACACTCACTTGTGGCCGAACAGACGTACCTGTAGTTTTTATCTAAACCCAGCCCAGCAATTTAAGAGTCTTGTCCACATCTGGCCTGACGTGTAAAATAAAGCTTTTATTTTGGAAACTGAACCGAGCCACCTAGTCTTGCCTGACACACAACAGAGTTATCAGAATGACAAAAAATGAGACCGCATAGTTCACCGGTGGAGTTGGATAATATTACGCTTTACTGCATACACGCTGCTGCTGCTGCTGGAGGCTGAGGACACAGAACGATGATCTGACCACCTGAGCTGAGCCCGATGCTAAATTCTGTACCCGACCCAACGTACGCATGAGAACTGATGAACAAATCAGACTCAGCCTGGTGTGAACTGTCGAGTCTCATCAGTTTTGGAGAGAAGGGTCAAGCTCTACGCCACCTATACAAAAATAAATAGCGGAATATGAATGTTTTATAGGACGTTTATTTGAATATCTGAACCGGGACACTCTCTGTATCTAATGGGATGCAATCACTGGGCTGGAAAAATGGATATGAGATGTTCGGTGAAGAGGCAGGAGAATGTGGCCGACCTGTCCTGCCTACTGTGGGATGTGGATGTAGATGAGTACTTGACTTAACCATGTCCGCATCACCACAAGGCCTGGCTCTGGTTGTAGCAGGCAGGTGCGCACACTGATGGACTGATGCCAGAGCATCGGACGAGTGGCGTCTCAACCTGTTAGTGGAAGGATTCTCTACTTTGATAGCCTCATTTACAGAATGCTCTCAAACCATCTGTCATCTAAAATATGAACTCCTCCTCTCCCCCTTCTCCTCTCCCGTCTGAGTGTGAGGCAGAGGATGGAAGGAAGGAAGCAGGAGGACGCGAGAAACATAAAACACAGATTATGCACAACTCCTGCGGTGTTCCTGAAATGAAGACAATACGGCCAATTTGCCGAACACGAACAAGGTTCCTAATTTCCAAGTATGTCATCTTTATTTATTTGGAATTAATCACTAAAACATGACTGTCTGACGCAAGAAATGACAGGAATTACAAGAGGGACGTCTGGGGACAGAGGACACCACCAGACCGTCATTAAAGTTCCAGTTATTAGAGTGGTGAGGCTCCTATTACTGATCCTTTGTTCTATATGATGAATCCTTCATTTTTACCTTCAGGCCAAAGTTCCTGTGACAGATAGCACACCAAGAATTACAGAAGTGGGTTGAAAAGATAAATAATCCCCCGGATTAGTCTCTTGGTATGAAGGTGACGATCAGATCCTCCCGTGTTTGAGGTAAATTCTTCAGAGTCATAATCCTTTGTTTGCCTTTTTCCTCTTGCAACTGACATTTAATACAGCTGGCTGGCGAAGATCCGCTCCCATAATTCCTTGCGAAATGCAACAGTTGCAGCAAGTTGATGTCACTTACCATTCCATGCGATAAAGTTAGTAGTGAACATAGACATAATCCTTCATCTTTAGTGCAGCTGCAGTGTTAGCGCTGTGGGGAAATATGAAATATTATTGCAAATGAGGCATACGGATGAAAATACGATAACAATGCAATAAGCCACCCTTACAGCCGGAGCAGAGGAGCGAGGTTGGCATGTCAAAGTGCATCCAGTTGAGGTGGGTCGCAGGGGCTTTGTAGCCTGTTTCACTGCGAGGCCGCTGGGGGAAGTAGGGGTCAGAGGGCGGGTCCATAGGAAGGCATTAAAAGCACAAAGCCGATGCTGCAGACAGGAGCAGGAGGAGGAGGAGAGGCTGTTTGGGCTGCCAAGTGACCACAGAGAGACCAACCATGAGACACACACCCAGGTCGGATCAGCTTGTGATAAAAGACCAAAACACCCAGTGATGTGTCGCCATGGTAGCAACGTCGTCTATCGGTCATCTCCAAGAACAACGACACTCAAGTCAATTGGAGTGCAGAAACTGCAGGGTTTGTAAGGCCGCGTCCCACTAATCATCCCACGAGAGCCACGTAAAGAGAAAACAGACAGCGCGGGTGTTTCTTCAGTCGATCCAGCCTCTCTCTCTCTTTTGTCATCATTCATGTTTTTCAGTTCCCCGCTCCACATCTGTTTCAAATTTTTCCCAAACCATCTAACAAATAGAAAACAGCTTACTGTCATTAGTCCGTGTTAGTCATCCAAGAGAGTTGAATCCAGGACAACTGGATTTGGTAGTACATTCTTGAGGATGTTTTGCCGCTCACTCACGGGGCTTCTTTACTTCTAACAGCCTGGTAGGGAGTCCCAGCTATTTAACCTCTGTGGCGTCATTGTCCAGGTCATCGATACTGGACACCTACATACCAAGACGATGACATGGTTGCTATGCTCGTGTGTTCTGGGGGATTCTCCTCTCCGTTTGCTCGGACCGGTTGCTGTGTCTGAGATAGTTGGAAATGAAAGCCTGGAATCTTTTTTTCCCTTTTACCTGCCTGCTGCTTTCATTTTAAAAAGACTGCAATTTGAAACTCATTTGAGCTCAGCCTGCTGTTGGGATCTTACTGCGAAACGAAATCGCTGACAAAAACCTAATCTAAACATAAAGTAACTGTGACGTTTGTGTTCATGCAAGTTGGGGTCAGGCTGCAAGAGGACCCCAATTTCAGCACACCTGTTCCATGGTCACTTCCTTGACGACTTTGATTCCTTTGTCTGAACAATGCAGCTTCTTTTTTTAAACTGCGGAGACAGAAGAGCATCCACAGTTTTCTGCCCCTTCCTTGCGTTTTGTGCCGTTTTGAAGAAGTCTTCCTAACACCTCCTTATTGGTCAGTAAGAGTCAGCGGCGTGGTCATGTGACACGGGAACATGTGTTTAATTGTCTCAGGCATGTGTGGCCAAACACAATTCAAGAGCATCAATACATCAAAAGGAATAATAAATCACAAGCGATTTTTATAATTTACAATACCCAGCACATATTTGGCATCTACAAAATGTGCAGACTTCAAAGTAAAAGCCTTCCTCATGTCACACTATCTAATCTGTCACACTGCCAGATATTCAAATTTCTCTGGGGTTTTTTCTGTCTCACTTAATCTTAATCAACATAAAGATGCCTGTCATTAATCCTCCTTTTCTTCACTTACTCAGATCAATGTTTCCCTTTGCAGAGAAAAGATAGTAATTAATTGCCAGTCCAACAGAGCCTTCAGGCATGACTATTCGTAAAGGGGCTAATCAATGCTGCTACCTATTCTGCTACTTTCAGAAAATGAGCAGCCAGTTTTTTTGATCATGTTTTACATTCCAGTGGGACGAATCAATGATTCTTATAAGAGCCACCTAATTAATATTCAAGCGCAGTGCCACAAGAAAACCTGAGCTCTTTTGTTTTTAAACTTTCACCCGGGAGCTCATAAAAACCTTTGAACGAGGCTCAAATTGATCTGTTTCTTATTGTGTCTATTCAACTGATTTCTACATGAATTCTTTATTGATGGCATATCAAAAAAAAAAAAAAAAAAAAAAAAAAAACGGGTTAATAATAGATGCTATTACTGACGAAACCCATCTGGGAGAAGTGAAATCCAGAGGACTGGAGGAGCCTAAAGCTCGCTAACGCCACAGTGGCCTGGTCACACCAGATAGGGGAAAAGACTGAAGGTGTGAAAGGGCCACTGCCTATTTATCAAGAGTAAGGTGCATGAAATTGGCTCTTAACCTCACAGTTAGAAGGTTTAATTAGAAATCATGCTTTTGCTACAGGAGGGGTGGGAGGTAGGAGGAGAGTTGTCCAAACAGGGTGATAAATGACTTGTGGGACAGGAGGCCTAGGTGCAACAGGAGAAACAGGTTGGTGAGAGTGAAATATAGGTGACAGATCTGGTCACGGCAGGAGGTGAGACAACGGCTTGAACCGAGCAGGAGATTGCAGCTGAAGTGCAAAACCGCACCTCAAGAGCTGTAAGGGCTGTTATCAACATGAGGTTTAGGACAGGGTGATAGACGGGGCGGGATCAACTGAAAGGACATGGGAACAGCAGGCTGACCTTCGTTATAAATGTGCGTTCACTTAGGGTCAAAAAACAGCCTGCAGAGCTTTCAGATAAAAGGGTAACGTCGTGACTCAACATGCCCCGATGGAAATTATATTTAGAGGCCTTTAAATCCACTCTGTGTACAATATGTGTACTTATCTAAAAAGGAACGCCGCTTGCGTGTTTCGATAATGAGTCTTGTGGTGAACATCAAATGAATCAATCCCAAATGGTCTAACAAGCCACAGAACATCGGTAATACTCACAGCATGTTGCCCTGGGATAAAAACGGACAAGGATTCCAGCTGTGTTAATGAGTCTTTGCAAAATACATACATGCATACAATACTATCACATACACATCCATCAGTGTAGCCCTCTCTGGTTTGGTTCCCAAACTTTCCTGCTATTAGAGCTGCAAAGGATCGGGTTGAGATTTCTGAAGTCTGTTCTAAAATAATACTCACAGCCCGTATCTCTGTATGCTGGATGGAACATTAGTCGCAGTAATCTTTAATCCTCTCGCTAGTGGCCCTTGAAGACTATTATTAGCTCGGCTACGTTGTTAAATGCGGCAAAAATCAACGGTCCGTATTCAGAAGTAAGCAGAAATGTTTTCTAAATTTCTGTCCAGACTAAAAAGAGGCCAGTAATTTAAGACGGATACAGTAAGATGAAGTGAAGTGTCAAAGTTATACAAAAGCTCACTTCACGTGCAACTATAACAGAAGCAATGGAGGGAATAGAAGAGACTGATGTCATCTGTATAAAAAATAGAAGGGTCTGAACCTCCTCATCAGTCCAGCTGTGTAGTTTTCATCTTCAACCTCCTCTGAAACCTTGATTTTGTTGCTTCCACGTGTAGAGAAATTGCAGTTGTTGCCCTGATTAGGCTGTTTGCCAAGTTTGCTCTCTTTTATATAGAGACAGTTGCTAAACTAAAACGGATATAGACTAACGTTATACAAAATAAAAGGAAAATGTTCCTAACATTATTAGGCAATAATGTAATCAATTTTTCACTACAAAGATAGTAGTAGGCTAATGCTGAATAGCTGATGCGGAGCTAAACATGTTTGATATCCGTCGAGATGCATAAGGTTACGCAAGAAAGTAAGAGAGGGAAATGACACTCAGCTCGACAGAGATTTTATATTCATGTGCCTAAACAACAAAAAATACAATAAAGACTTGTGGCGGTTTCATCAAACGTCACTTCAGTGACAGTGACAGTCAGCTTCTACATCAGAATATGTGGCAGGTAAAGTTAAATGACTGAATAAATGTGAATATGATGAAAGAAAGTCATGAAACTGCTGGTAATAAGCAACAATGGAGAATTTTCACATGATTTTGATTTTGTGGTTGTTTTTAAAATACTGTAGGTTATTTTGATGATTTTTTTTGGAGACAGTATTTTGATACATTTAAAACCAGGACTTTTGTTTTTCAATTTTGCCTCATATTACATATACTACATATTATTTTATATCATTTTCATGTACCCCTGACTTCCTGCCCTGAAGAAAATATTTTCGAGATTTTTTTCCCACAGGGGCAAACGCCTCATGGTGTTTTTTATATGACTATGGCCACGTGGTTGTACATAAAGAATTTTTAACTTTAATGCTAATGCCAAAATATATAGACCGTTAATGTCTGTAGATAGTGTTTTCATTGTCTTTTCTTAAATTTCGCCTTCTGTATACTGTAGGTATGGGCACAGAAAATGATATGAGGAAAAAAACGGTGAAAACATTTCAGTGTGTGTGGATTTTGTGTTTTGGCCCTGATTTTTAACATTGCAGCCATGGGATTGGTTTTGGCTGTTTGGTTATGTGTGGGTTCGTGTGTGTGGGACATTGTGGCAGGCATGGTGCCTGAAGCTTAGACGGCAATTAGACACACCTGTGTCTAATTGCCACTTCTGCAGTTGATGAACCAATCAGACGGGAAGTTATTTAGGTTTCTGTCACAGAGACTGCGGGGCTGACTGCTGGATGCACCCTGAAGGGGAAACTGAGAGGCAGAGAAGCTGCAGTGTTTTGTATTTTTCAATTTGCACAGTTTTTTCTTTAAGTTCTGTCAAAGTTTACAAATAAAAGTCAAGCGTACGTCCTTGCCCCATGGAAATGTCCACTTGAATCTCTGTGGAAAGAACTTTGTTACATATTCCTGCCAGTAACAAATGGACGATGGATGACATGAACTAATATCTCATCTTTCTACCACTTTATGATATTAATACAGGGCGATGAAAGAGATAAGGACAGCTATATATATGCTGTTATACATCTTTTACTGTGTGAGACCTTATTTCTCCCTGTCGATATCATCTGACATTTATAATACAGCACCAAAACAGTTTAGCCCAAGATAGGTTGCCGTGTTTACTACCTGGCTGAGGTATTTTGTGGCACTAAAGAGAAACTTCAATGGTGGATTAAAGCTACCCGGCCAACGAAAAGCGACATACCGGCTTAAAATTCCACTAATGGAGCAGGCTGATGTCAGACTGATCTGTGGTGAACGTCTGAGGGATTATGGGTTCGAAGGGAACAGCAGCTGACAGTGTTGGTGAGCTTCAGAACAGACTTTCAGCTGTTCTGCGTTCATCCAGCAAAATGTTTGGGGTAACATCTGACGTGTTATTTCAAATCAACTGTCTCCAGTGCTTGACTGGAGATGACACTGATCTTTGACACAATGTGCGTCACATGAAAAGGTCACTGACTGCACAAAAGGGCAGGCTGGTGATCCAATCCCAGAGGAGACCAGGGCATCAAGGACTTTTTATGCATTCCCGTATATTAACAAAAGATTGGACCGGCATTTTAATTTGGAACTGGACAGTTCAATGTGAAATAATGTGGAAAAAAAAATTGTTATACAGAATTATGTTGAGCTGATCCTTTGATCTGGTGACTTCCAGTTTATGGTCACAGACTAATGTTGTACTGTGACATCATATACGATATATCTGGCTCATACATTTACATTAACCCATTGTACCCTTTAGATCTGTAGAAATAAGTCTACAAGTACAAGTACTAGGTTGCAACAAATTAGTTTTAATGCAGAGATGGAGGACTGGTGCACGAGTTGCAGCTTGGCTATAATCGTTTCAGCTGAGTGTTACATTTTATCGCATGCTGGTCAGATGGGAAAGGAACTCCAATGTGAGTCTGGATGAAATTCACACCGACAGATATCAGTACATATATGATTTATTACGTTTTATCCAATACAATCCCCAAATTGATCTCCCAATCCAGTAGGTGTGTTATGGGGCACATTTGGTGGAATGATGTCAGATGCATGTATGCAGTTAGATGGTTGTTCCACTTCTTGTTTGGACATTAAGCTTCAAAACAAATCAGAGAAAATCTGATCCAGTGTTTTTATTTTTACCTCACTTTACTGCTGCGTGTTGTTTGTACCCTGTTGTTACTGAGAATTGGACCACCTGTACTTGCTGGCATGAACAACACCAAAAATTGCTTCGCTAAATACGCACGAGGGAAACATTACACTAAACAACAGAATTCCGCCTCACCGCCTCAATAATTGTGATCACCCTTGTCCTGCTCATTATTCACTCGAACTTGGTTAAAAATGTTTTCTGCTGCAGCCTTTAACAGGCGACGTATCCTTGAATCCGTGCCAAAAGTCGTCAGCGGACTTCCTGTCAAACAGAGCCTGCCGGAGATAACTACGAGGAAGGGACGACAGCAGAGGAAAGCTCGAGATTTTGATTGAAATTTTCGACTCCCTGAACCTCACCACTTTCTAATTATATTAGGATTAATTGGCTGGGGTCTGAGGGAGTCCAGTTAGTGGTGTTGGAGTCTTGCTGCACAGCACACCTTGTAGGATAGGCCCTGGACTCTCTTGAAAAGGCTGTTAATTAGACCTGTGGTGAGGTGTGATAAAAGGGGACCAGCACATAAACAAGTCCCAGCAGAGAGGAGATCCAGAGGTCACCTGCTACCGGACCCTCCTGTATCACGCCGAGCCACATGCTGCTCATCCATCTCGGAGGATTGCTGCCGGGGAAAGTTTTCTCACACTCCGGAGCACAGTAGAGCTATGGCCTCTCCTAATCTCATACCTGTCCAATTGATTTAGCTGGAGGTGTGTTTCGCCCCCCCACCACCATCCCAATATGTACCCGCACCCCTCAGAGATCTAATGTCTGTCATAAAGTTACACATCTGCAAGGCACATGGAAATTTTTAATGAAACTTCCATGCTCATTTCACGCTCAATATGTGCCCCTTTCTCTTTTTTTTTTCTCCGCGCTGTAATGTTCCAGGGTCCTCAAACTGAGAGAGAAGCTCTTAGTTCAGGGACATCAATCAGACTTTTGGCCTCACAGACTGCAGACCGTGTCACGCTGGGCTCTGTGTGTAGCCAGATAGCACCGTGCCCTCAGGTTACCTCTACACTTCCAGTTTGACACCCCTGATATTTACTTGCTATAGAGAAAATTGAAAAATACACAGGAGTTTAAGGCAAGCATTGGGGAGTCAAACTTTGGGCCTTTGAAAGCAATGTGCTTTCAGTGAGTGAGTGAGTGGAACAAAAACACTTGGTTCTGTCAATCAGTAATAGCAGACAGCGTTTTTGAACAAGCGCCACTTGGACACAGTCCGAGTGAAAAGAATGGTAGATCGGTCATCGGATGCACAGAAAATGATGAAAAGTCCCAATGATGATATAAGAATCATCCTAATACTGATGGATAGGACAGACAGACAGATAGGCAGACTAAACCTCGTACGCTTTGCTGTGTGCCCCATTGGCTCTAAAAACCGTCTACAAAATACAATAAATTCTAATAGAGATCTCAAAGTTTATAATGATGCCAATTCAGGCTGCACTTAGGGGAAAATTGTCCATGATGTCGATGTCCACAATGAAGTGGAAGAGGCAGATATGGAACCTTATCCTGCCATACTCTGATAGCGTAGGATTTTATTACTTTCCTTATTTCCATATACCCATACACAGTATCTGGATATACAGCCGCGCAGCCAAACGCAAACTTCTTCAACCTCCAAGCTACACAAATGATTTAATTTACCTTGAAAATGATCAATTAAATCCAATTAAAATACAGACGATAATCAAAAGGACAATCTGTTCATGAATATTAGATTTTAGGTTTGTCTAAAAACTCGCAGTGTTTTTCTCCTATGAACCACTTATCGCGCTATTATTATCCTGTCATTGTCTTCCTATTTATATTCATTTTTCTGCATAACTGAATTGAATTATCATCCTCTCGGTTGTTATAGTGACAAATCTTCAAACAAAACATAACGCTCTCAGAGCTGCTGCAGACGAAGCTGTCATCCTGACAGCCTTATCAGATTGAATTCAGTGCCTGGGTGCTCATTATGCTTGGGGAAGAGCTCAGTGAATTTTCTCCAATTGCTAAAAGCATGGCAACGTGTTTGTCAAAGGTGCAGCTTGAAGAATTGATTTGGCATCAGTTTGCCAGGGTGAACCAACGAGAGGTAATCAGCACCCCGCTTGTTTCCACGCAACATGTAGTCCACTGATTGCTCGTCTTGAACCGCAGCTATTTTCAGTCTGCAGATTTTCGGATGTGGTGTTGATGGGCCACCGCTCGCGCACATTCCTGAAACTAGGAAACCGCCTGTGAGCCTCAGCTTACATCATAGGGGGTCATGGATCCGCCTCAGTCTGCCCCACCATCCGTTCATCCATTCGACGTCTTGTTTTACTTGTTTTGTATTTTTCCTGACAAATAAACTCTCAGACGTAACTGTTAACTCATAGCACAATATATTTAAACACTGTAATTAAGGGGAATCACAATTTTCTATTATGGTTTGGTTTAACCTTTTTTTTTACTCGAAATCAGCCAAAGCCATAACATATAACGTATAATATGATATCTCACTTCATCTGGGTGCCCTGATATCTGCTCTTTGCATCGTGTTTCTAGTCCTTCTCAACATTGGGGCTCTGTAAGAGTTGGGTTTATTAGATGTGCATTCTAAGAGCAGTCAAGTTGCTTGTGACTGTCCACTCAGAGGACAGAGATAACACTCTCACACTATCTGAGAAACTGTTAATTAGCTTGGGTGAGGGGTCTTTTATAGCTCCTCGTGGCCTTGCACCCTGGAGAACAAAGAACTCTCCCTGGTTTCAAAGGTTAATATTAACCCATGATCCATACATGTGACTGAAGCCATCACCGTAAACCTCTGTTTGCACCTCTGTTTTGAGATGACTGGGATCTGCATTTTTCTTTCTTTTTTTTTAAACTTTTCTATTTGGAAATGATTCGCTGATTGCGGTAGCTGAGAGGAAATTGTTGCATTGCCTGGGATGCTGCTGTGAGGTGTAAAAATATAGCAGACCAGAGCACTTGAGGCACTCCCTGTTTAAAAAGCTCAGTTTTTATTTAAAGACTGTTTATTAGCCATTAGCTAACAATTTGGCTAAAAAGTCATTTTCACCTGAACAGACACTATTTTCTGCCTTTTCCGATTATGAATCTCTAAATTTAAATTTCAAAATAAAGACTGATTGATCGTCTGTGCTAAATCAGCCGCTTCCCTCAGACATCCTTACTGCAGCAGAATCGGGACTCTATTGCAGACCTTTGCACTGTGAAAATTGCATGTTCAAAATCACATGTGGATGTTGACAACACACGAGGTGAAGGCTTACTTGATCCTTTTAGTGCTTGGTCAATCAATAGCTGGATAGATTGTCTTGTATTTCCACCACAAACAAACTGCTCCAGTGTTTGTTTGAGATCGGACTGAGGCTCTTTCCTTAGAAAAGGGGGAAACTACTGGAGTCTGATTCAACTGGACTAAACCAATTGTTCTTTCAGTCAGTGTGGTTAACCATCAGATTATGAGATTATGAGTCTTGTGGTTTTCTGACATAAACCATAACCTCAGGGAGAGAAAATAAATGGAGTCATCTCTGAGTTTGCTGAGGCCGAGTCAAGGTTTCCCCCATTGAGTCAAATTAAGACTCATTGTTGACCCCAGGATGACCCTGTTCCCTTTCCTGTGTCCTCCTTGAATTTTTACACATTAATAGAGGAGGCCAGTTCTCAAATTCACTTTTATATCAGTGATCATAAGCCTGTCACAGAATATGGACCCACAAAAGTGTTTTTACAGGGAAAAAAACGGGCATGGGCTTTAAAATATATAATGCCGGCGTCTCAAATTACCACTGATGAATACGTTCATTGACTTCTGGGTAAACATGAGCACGTTTCAGCGACAACAAATGCTGCCATCCGTCGACATGTTTGTACGCACTGTGAGGGGGCCCATTAAAGAAATGTGATTGTAGCACAGAGTAACAACAGCAAATAAGATTGGAGACGTCCATCAGACCTCCCACGCAAAGACAGATATAGAACAACACGCTAAATCACTCAGATCGTAGTTTAATATCATTTTGTGTCCTGTAAACACGCGGCGCTGACAGACTCCCTCGGCTGCATCGCCTCCCTTATACTGTTCAATGTTAATGGCCTAATGTGATTTCCAGCTCTTGTTGCTTTTTCTCTGAGCATGCAGACGTACGTAATTTTATTTGGAATAGACATGTCCCGTGCCTCATGTAGTCAGCTACTGATGTATAGGAACAGATTCAGATTCAGCGTTCCATGGATGAGAGGGCTGGAATTGCTGAAGAGAGAAGCAGCACAGTGGCAAAGTGGTTTGTACTCCAAAAGGTTTGGCCCCTTCGTCTCTCTATGTGGACTTTTTCATACACTTCTTGTGTTTGCAGACATTTCCACCAACAGTCGTAAAACATGAAAGACTGTCTTGGCCCCAGCAAGATTTGTAAATGCAAACACACACACACACTCTTTTGAGTAATATAAAGTAAAAGTAGTAATGAATCGTGGCCTTATAGATTATCCCCATCAGGAAAAACCAGGCAGCATTTAGTCCCACAATTTGACAAGATCACTTCGACTCATCTTCATAGCATCATTGTAGGTTGTAGTAATAACGTTATTTTATGAAAGTTATTTAAACTTCCTGTAAATTCACATGCCCATACCCAAAAGGTTTTACTCTACTTACTCTATTTCAATCAATGAATCCTCCACTTTTAATCCTATTCCATAGGTTTCTTTAATTAAGAAGATAACGGACATCACCGCTTCAAATGAGATATGATACACGGTGCAGTACAGTCATCTAACCACTCTGTGAAACAGGCCTCCAGTCAGTACTTCCTCCCGTACTGCACAGGCTGGATGCCTTCAGTCAGCTCAAGACTTTAAATTTGAAGAAAAAGAATAAAATGAATGAAGACGTTATATCCCTCAAGGTGAACCTGAGCATACAGACAGCGAGGCACACACTACATCAGTAAAACCTGACAGCAGTCTCAGATATTGTTAACAAGTAGTGCTGTTGCTACATTTTGATTGGACAGATCTTTCTAGCCTTAAGCCGTGTGGGACACCCACCCAGGCACGAATTCTCCCTGAAACGCATCGGCTTTGATCAAACAGACGAGGAATTAACCCCGCGTTTGTACCACTGGGTCTCAAGTTATAGAATAATAACAGTGCTAACACCTTATGGTGACTGTGGGAGTGGTGGACTTTACCTCCTTCTTCCATCCTCACGCTTAGTTGGATCTGCGCTCGTCTCTTTTATCTCCGCACCTCTACAGCATCCTGTTTGGCTGTCATGTTTGGAACCAGCAGGTTTGATCTGCATCTCGAAGGATGGTGTTATTGTCTCTGAAAGTGTTTGGAGTCAGACTTTCAAGGTACAGATCTGTCCCCGTGGCAGATCTGTACAGAACTTGCAGGAACTGATACGTCTGACATCAACACTGAACAGACTAATACCATTTTCTGAGATTTATTTCTCATTTTTCTGATTCTCCATAGAAAACAGTTCAATTAATACATTTTTCAGGCAGATTTTGCAGGTAAATGGAGGCCGTTTGTTGTATGCTCAGCACATATCATACAGGAAACCAGATTATGTTTCCTAAATATAGATTAGCAAGATTTAGTTTATCTTTTCCATCTTTCTTTTCTGTGTTATCGTGTATAACACGTAGGCCAACATTTGTGTGTGAAAAGAAAGTTTAAACTTGAAAATGGAATAAAAGGTTTGGAGACTCTTGTTGAGCCTGAGAGACAATCGACTGGTGAAGAAAGTCGAGCATTTAGCAAGTGAAGGGTCAGGCTACAGTTCACAGGAGCTGACAGATTAAAATCCAGCCAAAAGAGGAGAGAATATTGGACATCCTGGGTGCACGGGTCAGCAATAGCCTGCTAACAACAATTAAATGTTTTGTGTTCCGTATTAGCTCACCCTCCAACCAAAGTTCGTACTAATAAATTATAATTTATACTGGTTTTCTAGAATATTTCTGAATATTTGTACAAGCTTCCACCAGGTCAATGACTTTGAGTTGCTGCTCACATTTATTTTTCTAATGAACACGAGGATGTCAGAGGTCATGTGATATCTTATACAATGGTAGGATAGCCATTGTATGATACTATTTGAAGAAGTCCAATCGCAGTAATACTTCATAAAATCTCTAAAATGACTGCACAACACATTACATTAACACATTATAACACCAACAACCACATTCATTTAATAATGTAACATATTAATTCAGTTAATTTGCCTTCTTCAAAGTGGTATTATCATTACCATTATTATTATTATTATTAGTAGTAGTAGTAGTAGTGTTATTATTATTATTATTATTGTTATTGTTATCGTTGTTATCATTATTATCATTATTATCATTTTTGCTATTAGTGCACAAGAGTTACCAGCCCGTTGTGCTTTAACAGCATTGGTACTGTCTGCTGCGTTGGGATTATTTTAATATTTCCGATGGAACGCTGACCTTAAACTGCAACTATCAGAAAATGAGAACGTTTCCTTGGCGTTGGAAGATGTTTTCATGTTCACACCAAGCTCCTCAACATATGGTGTAGTACTCACATGAAAACCTTCCTATCGTATAAGAAAATGTTTCCACTTATTAATGTGCTAATTTATGCAACCAGATGCTCCAAATGCTTGTAAGTGGTCTCAGTGTGACATTCTGATCGTGTATTGATCTGGAGTGTGAACTGGAATTCCTTCACACACGTACTGGCGAATTTGTGCCAACGTGTGACAGAGCGGCTCCGTCCTGTTCACGTGAGAGAAAAAAAAAGTAAACCAACAACAAAAGCAGGAATACACTGTATGCTTCCTGTTCTAAAACGATCGGGGGTATTGATAATGCTCTTTTGGGGCTGAAATTCACAGGGACAGAGAAAACACAATTGCAGTTTCTTTCAATATACAGGCGGTTTTATTGACAACAGGTCCATTTGTAGCAGGCCGGCGCGGTGGATTGTGTTTGCTTTGTGTTGCTGTCAGTGTGTGTGTGCGTGTGTATAATGTTTTCTTTTAAAAACTCTGTGATGCTGTGATAAACGCTTTCACTTTTAGTTCAGTTGCGCCTAAATTATTTTTTTCGCAGTTAGATTTTTATTTCCCAAAGCACTTTTTCTATCTCTAATAACTTAAGTGTTCTGTGCTAAATAATAGAAACGTGTAACCTGTGGGAAAAATACACACTACTACTACTACTACTACTACTACAGTACACGTGTGCTCCTCAGTAAAATAATGACACGTGGTATTTTTCAGTTAGTTTGGTTATTGAGGATGATTTCTGCCTTCCGTTTTGATTATGTTACTCTCTGCCTGCGTATCTCTTACAAAACAGCATTATTGGCCTCAGGAGAAAATGGTTCTGTCATCGCCGCTTCTCCTCCTCCGCAGCTCCTTCCTACTACTAAGGCATCACCTTTCCCTGGCACTAGATAATACAGTGACAGCCCATTACTGCTTATCATATCTTCTTTAATCAATTATGTCACAGTGTGCGTCAAAATATGTTAAGATGAAATTGAAGCTTCTCTCTGATAGCGGTTTTGTCACATTATTAAAACACAGTCAGTAATGTGAAGCCGTTCAACTAAGGGTGGCGAGATTGTCCAAATCACATCAGCGTTCCCATCAAAGTGAAAGTTCACCGTGCAAATACATCCCTCCAGACGTCTCCTCGGGATGGAGTCATGGCTGCGTGTTTGAAAAGAATCCCATATTCAAGCGCATATCTAGGTTATTGTTTTTCGTCTGATTGCCTGCAACTGCCAGGTGTGTCATCGAATTAGTAGGTGGGGAAAGAATAAATTACATAAAAGTGTAATAACTGCGTGTGTGATAGCAGGTTACAGGAAGTGATTTTTCTGTGATGTATAGACTCCACCCATCCCTTACTAAAGGTGTATTGAATAATAAAAAGCTGTGTCCCTTAGTGCTTTAAAATAATAGCGAGGTGTCTCGTATTTTCACGTACACTGTTTACCGTTTACACGCGGCCTTCGCAGCGATGGCGAGAATAACATGAGAGTCAATAATGAGACCGAAGAGTCCGGATGAGACAGAGATTGAATAGATTATTATTTCTTCTCTGAGGTACTGAGAGGGAGAATCAATATCATATCAATATCAAAAATGCAAAATGCATTCAAATAAAAGTATATATATATATATATATATATATATGTACAGTGTGCATTCTACGAGCCTGCTACAATGGCGTCTTTGGGCTACTGATGGTAAAATGCAGCGCAAACATAGATGTGTGTGTGTGTGTGAATGCATGATTATAGCAGTGTGTGAGAGAGGTTATACAAGTGCAAATGTGCGATTTGTGTCCATGCTTTTAGTAGGATGCAAGTGCTTTCAGTGGTGCGTGTGTGTGTGTGTGAATGACACTAGTTTTTTCTTTCAAATTTACAACGTTATGATCTCAGAGAATTCGGAATTTTATTTTATTTTTTTACCTGCACCCCAATATGCCATCATAACATTCCCAGTAATAATAACCAATTCTGAGA
>OMNV01007820.1:0-13920 GCA_900303265.1 Brotula barbata | reverse complement strand
TGATTTCACTCTCACCACTTTTGTTGTTTTATCTTTTATCTAAATCACTTCAAGCTTTGAGTTTTTTCTCTAAAAAGAATAGGATACGAAGAATATAAGATTTAAGAATTTTGAACAGAAACGGGAAAATAGTTTTAAAGCGTAAACATTTCAAAAACTTTCTACTGAAGCTGACCAAAAAAAGCAGTGAAGGGTCCTGTCAAGAATTCTACCACAAAGCCTAATAAGTTCTAGAAGCCGATTACTGTGTTCACTGTAGACACAGACAGAAAGGAGATTTTCTTTCAGGCTTTCTGCTGACGTCCTTATTGAATTTGGCCGTCCAGACTTCCTTCCCAAACGTCGACCCTATAAAGACATCCTGTTGATGCCCCCGTTAGAAACACAGACTAAATCCCAGCGTAGAGTGCCTGTGAATGTACTGTTTTTCACAGCAACACAATAAAAAGAGGCTTTATTGGGAATATTGGTATTATATGAGAGTCATAAGTTTATACTTTGTGGACGTTGCATCCAGCATTCTGGAATAAATTGCTCTCTTACTTTGCTGTAACCATAAAGAATCTGACCAGAATATTTAAAAAAAAAACATTGAATCTTCTATTATTATTGTTGTTGTTGTTGTTGTTATTATTATTATCATTCAAGCAGCTCACATTTATCTCCATAGGAATGCACTTGTTAACCATAAGTACTCTAAATTATGCTAATTATGATTAGCGCAGTGAGGTGAATACATTGGTGAATAATAATTCCTGAACTTTATGACTCACAGCTACATTTTAGACCCAGACCCTTTTAGAATATGCAGATACGGTGTGAATAATGTACAGAAGCGGCCTCGGTGAAGAACCACATAAGTGCGGTTTTTTACCCAGGGGGCCGCCTGGTAATGGCTGCCCGCCTAGCTCATCATCGCTTTTGATTTGAACGTGTGCCGTGGGCTCACAAAGCTCCAAAATGTTCTAGCGCCTGATAAAAGCGGACATATTTAGCAGTAAGCACGTGCAGCATATCGCATGTGTTGGGAAACGTGCTCTGCGTGGATGAATTTTTAATAAGCTGGGCATCGTAAACTCTTACCTGATGCATTGTTGCTTACTCGGTAAAGTTCAACACCCCATTTTCCTGCACACACGCGGTGGTTGTAGAAGGGAAAGGCTTCTTTCTTTGCAGTAATAATGTGGAATAAATCAGTTCCTAACATTAATTACAACACATTTTTTTGAATAGACGCATCCTGAAAAAAGTAATGTCCAAACACAATTACCTGCCATGTAAAGGAGAATCCTACGAATATGCAAACAAAAATATAGCAATAATAAATTAGAGACGGAAGCAAACAAAGGGGCAATTTGAAAAACAGGTACGGGATGCAAAGATGAGAAAAAAAACATGCTAAAGTGGATAAAGTTTCATAATTAACATCTTTAAGCTCATAGAGGATACTCAGTGAAATACAAAGAGACGTGAAGATGCTGGGGACTGATGTTTTAAGCCCCTCCCCTCCCCTGCAGGCTATAAGTATACATAGCGACAGAGTGATCCTCATGCATCAGGCTCTGGCTCCTGGCCCCCTGAGCTGTTGGGCCTCTGGGTTGCTGCCCAGTTGGTGTGTTCAGTAATCCATCTATTCCCGTGCATCACACACATTCTGCACTTTTGCTGCAGGGGCTGCAGTGAAACTGAGGCAAATCGTATTCGTACACGTCAAAAACATTTCTATGCAAATGTGTACCCAAGATGTGAATCCAATTGTTAAAAGTCACCTTTGGTCTCAGAGTGGCTAAACTCCGTGCTCCCTCGCGTTTGCTACAGACATTTCAGCGCGTGTAGCAAACGTGATTCGAGCAGGTGAAGCACCAGGGGAAGCACTTTGTCGCTGCCCTGAGCTGAGCCTCTCAGGCACTATCTCCTGTCAGACTCTGTACAAATCCTATTTCCTGCCTAGACTGGCAAACCCGAACCACAACAATGAGCCTCATCCTTGCCATAACTGTCAAAATCTGAAGCCAAACGTAGTTAAGCATTTAGTTTGAGGTGTCGGCTTCCATTTTCATCTCCTGCTTACACCAGAATTGGACCATAGTGCACTTATAATTTAACTGTTGGATTCCGTTCGTCTAGATCTCATTCATTTGGCCCGCACGGCTTCAAAAAATAAACTGTATGCCAGCATATCTACAATCTGTTTTGGCAAAATACACTTTGAAGCGACTTCATCACCATTTCATCACAAACTCCCACAGAGAAGCTGTAGGATGAGCGCACGACGTCTCCGATACCGAACCTCCTCACACCATTATATAATAACGATCATATAATATATCATAATTCTTACAATCTGGTCATCCTGTGAATCCAAATTTTGATTTAAATTTGACCGCCAATGCAGCCTTCTATGTTTTTCTGGACATATGTTTGTGCGCCAGAAAGTCCAGATTTTGAATAAGGCAATTATACCAATTCAATAAAGCTCAAATGATCCCTGGTTTTCGTTTGACCTACTTCGGTGACTGTGAATAAGTATCCTTCATAGATAGTATAACAGACAGTATATCATTTTCAAAGGCAAATTTATCTCTAAATCCAGCACTTCCCCTGCATGGCAGGAGAAACACCCATAGAACCAGCTCTCCCTCCTCTGGGACTCTGGCCAGTCTAGAACTCTCCATGAACCCTTGTGAATTATTCATCGGCACATATAATGTGCGCAAATTATTTTATATAGTGGGGGAAGATTCATCTTAGGAGCAGGAATTGGGTAGGGAGAAGCTAATGTGTTTATTATGCCAAGATAATGGCATGAAATGGAGGCCAGAGGTGGAGAATTTGGAGGAGTGTTTATACTTTATATTCATTGGTGGGGAGCATCTGAATGCCTTGTGGTCACATGATGGCAGATATCAGTTGGATGCAATTTGTGGGTGTGTACGTGTGTGTGTGTGTGTGTGACCGTGCCTGTGTGTACTGTACACACACACACAGTCAAACAGTGGCAGATTTCTTAGAGGCATTGTGCGGCGTTAATGCGTGCACGGGTGTGTTTTGCGTGCGTTTGTGTCGCGTATGGATTTTTGCAACTCCGGTGTCGGTCCCGGCGAATGAGCCGCCGATGCGGTCGGCATTTACGGATGTCGTCGGGAGAAGAATTCAATAAACATAACCGCGGCACTTCTGTCCGAATGGCAGGAAACGTCATTAGAGGGAGGAGGACGGCTGCTTTAGGAGCGCTGTTTGCCATGCTTAGCCGAGAAAGGCCAAGATCCATCCTCGCAAAGCCAATACCGCTGCCATAATGACATCACACGACAAACAAGATGCATTTGGACTCCGGGCTGGCAGAAACAGGGACTCTGTGCAGATATGTCGGGATGCTTGGACTCAGCCATCCCGAGATAAAAGCATTTGCGTGCATTTCTTCTTTTTTTTTTCAGATCAACTTTTTGACTGATTTTGAATCTGTGTGACAGTTGTATCGGTTCGATGACAAGTTTCCTCAAAGACGGCGGCATGTGAAGCGTATTCATGAGTTCCTTTTTGGAGTACCTTTGTCTTAGTTAAGTCTAAGCTCCCTGGATTTCCACCACCGCCCTTTAATATAATTCTCAAACGCTGAATAGGAGACATTTCCGGATGATAATATATTCATATTGTGCTAGAGAAATGTGTCTCTTCTGTGCCTTTCATAAATTGGGGTCAGGTGATATCTGTCACAGTGGAGAATGTGCTTAGTGCTGACAAAGTCGTGTTGACATTTTTTGGAGAGGAAAGCGCAAAAATAAAGAAAAAAACTCTCCCGGTAGACAGGGAGGATAAAAAAAAAAAATGAAATTGCCTTCCTACAGAATGAAAACCAATCAGCCCACCCTCAATTCTCACTCATGGCTCCACTAAAGATTGAGAGGAATATTGATATTAGTATTAACAAATGCATTGGCCTTTTCCGGTCTCACACTGAGGGCCCAGTTGCAACTGCACTGATAAGATTTTTTTTTCTCTCATTGACAAAATGGTTTAAACATGATGGATTTTACAAATACGGCTATTAGCTATGCCTGAGTAAGCCTTTGGGTATTGTCCAAGTCAGTGAAATGCTAAATCCTTGCACGGGTTGCATAAAACGTGTCAGTATTCTTCCAATGCCTGCATTTCATGTTGAACGTGACCAAATCATTTGTTTGGGCCAAACCAAGAAATAGAGTAATTGCAGAGATATAAGTGGGATTTTTCTCCCCTTGAGGCGTCTTATTTCAGAAAGAAAAAAAAAACTGTCAGCACTTTTACAGGATCTCCTATGGTGAGCTTTGTGCTGGGGTTTGCCCTCATTTGGGAGCTCTGAGGCTTAGTTCCAATAACACAGGCGTGCATTCAAAGAGACCGACAGTAAGCCAGTTACAGCGGCTTTGGAGTGTCATATCAACGCTTATCAGTTCATTTCACGGTGATCAATTCAAATCATGTTCTACACGATTTGAATGATGGTCGATGGATTTGTGGACCACGGCGTTTGTGCACAGACAATGGACGTGAGTGAGTTTTATTGTCGGGTAATTTGGGTTTCTTGAAATTTGAATGGAATTTAATTGTTTTGGGGAATGATTTTTAAATCCATTAAAATAATCCTCTATTAGCTGCAACACAGCAGTTGGTGCAGAAATATGATGAGTGTTTAACTTCCCAGAGGCTACAGAAGGACATATTTGGAAATTATTATTATTATTATTATTATTATTATTATTATTATTGTTATTATCATGGCAGTCTGGGCTGTTATATTTTCTTTTCCCATTTAAAGACGATCTCAAGTACACGATTGATGAGTCACTATGACATGACACCAAAGTGTTGTAAGGCTGGACGAAAAGCTGCAAATTGAAGCTCTGTAAGCGACCCCCTAACCAAAAGAGCTCCACGCCGAACACGATCGAGCCAATTGATGGCAAAATCGCATCCTTAATGGATTCAGATCAGAAACGTATTCACCTCTCAACGTGTGAAGTGCCAACCAATCACAATCACAGCCTGCGTTTGTCTCTCCAGTCCTCTGTCCTCAGCGCCTCGTTCAGTCAGGATTCAAGTTGGCGCTGCGAGTTCTGCTGTTGAAAGCATTATTGCATCCTGTTTAGAAGCGCTGTGATCTCAACCCTCCGTCATACCAAAACATCACACGTATATATTGATGGAAAATAACATTCCCATAAATAAAATAAGAAGAATGTCAAACCAAGGTTCTCTGAAATTAATCTTTCCCCCTCTGCCAAGCTGTTGGTTGGTTTTTCATTCCTTTGGTTTTCACACGATTGCTCGAGAAATAACTCGTAACATCACATCTGTTTTTGCTCCAGTGCAGTGGAAGTATGGAGAGACACGTAGAGGGGTGGGGCAGGGCTCAGGGAGGAAGGACTGTAATTCTGAGGCAAGAATTCTTACAAATTAACTATTTTCCTTGCAAAATCTTTGTTCTTAAAAAATGTATTTTTCTAAATGCTCTGTTTATTCCATGACCGTAATTTGGTTGTGTAGTTTGAAATTGATTACACGAGGAAGCAGCTGAGTCAGTATTATCATATGTTAAATTATCGAGGTTTGTTTTCATTATCAGAACAAGATTAAAAAAAATGTATCTGGTCTCGTTCGTCCATGGTGGAGGCCTGCGGTCTAATGTCACCGGTCATTTATTATTCATGTTTGCATATAAGCCGTGTAACCTGTCTGTTAAACTGCCGCTGCTAGCATGAAGGGGCAAAGATCAAGGCGGATTAATCTGTGAAATAATACACATTTGTACTACAGGTGAACAATCAGTGTGCTCGCAGGAGTTAATCTGGCTGCTGCTCGTTCTGATTTTTGGTTTTATGTTGAATACATCAGTTTAATTTGGTGTCAGGATCAATTTGTCAGACACGAGAGAATCAGCTGCCTGTAATTTGACAGAAAGACAGGCTGGACGGCACACGTGAGGCCCTGAGGTTTATGCGCTGATTTCATCAACGTGCTCATCTGGGATCAGTTTAGCAAACTGCAGGCGCAAACAGTTGTTTACACACAAGGAATGATAATTGTTATGTAGCGCTTGTTATCTGCGGTATGAGCTGCAGGGCAGTGGCCTCCGTTGCAACATAAGCATCCAGATATCCAGATAAGAACTTTATGTGCTTTTCATGAAAATGACACCGAGATGTTTTATGCATAACTCTCGACAGTGTGCGAGTTCAAAGTTCTCCGGAGATACAAATACTGCAAAGACTTCACTTAACGCACAGCCAGGCAAAGTTAAGACAAAATGGATAAAGTGAATTTTACTGTATTACCTAAAAATCTATCTCACTGCAGAATCATGGCTTGTAATTATGATATAATGTGATTTTATTGATTTATTTTGACTTTAGTCATTATTATCGGTCTTTACCTCGTGTTATAGTCCCCATTTTTTATTGCATAGACGCCTTTATAAAACTTTAACATTGTACAACTAAACATGAGCAAACGATACGTGTAAACGCCTTTAAGTACAAGCCACTTGACTTCCTGTTTTGCAGTGCTGTCCCTGAGGTAATTTGTTGCTGCTGTGAGTGGGCTAAGGGTGGGATGAAGGACTGCTGAGCGGGGGAAAGTGGGTTGTGTCACCAGTTTTGTGGCTAAGCTCCATCCAAAGTTCAATTAAGCAAGATGAGGCCTGAACCGCAGAAATTGCCAATCATAATTGATCTGAAGTAGTGGGGGGTGGGGGGTGGAGATGCGATGAAGACGTGGAGAGCGACATCTTGAGCCCCCTGGAGCCTACAAGCACCTTTTAACGAGCCCAGGCCCCGAGGACTCTGCCGCCCTTTTCACGCTTGAAGATCAAACGCAATTCCTCTCGTCCTCTCGTCGACTTCCTTATCAGAACCTCTCTTCATTATAATCACCGAAATACAATCTCTTAACAGCTGGAAATGAGAGCCGACCATCACGAACCATATGGACGGACTGTACTTGGAATTCATTCTGAAGTCACGGAGGAAGGGGAGGGCACAGTGGGGGGTGAGAGGAGAGACGCAGTGGGGAAATGATTTGCTTTTATCTGCACGTTTCCATTTGTCCTCGTTGCGAGCGAGAGACTGCTGGCTCCTGGTTCGAGGGCATCAACAACACCAACGTAACCGCCTGTGTTGTGCCGCTGACAGACTTTATTTTCAGAGATTTTCTACGTTGTTGTCGCTGTAATTGACTTTAAGACAACCTGGCTCAATGGCTTCTTAACCTCCAGTTTGCTTTACTTTTTTCTCCAATGCTGACGAATGGCATTAATTTGAGGGAAACTGCAACCGAGTTGAGTTGTGTTCACACTCCTTCCACAGACACCACGCAGCAACGCCATGTCAGCTGAGGAAAGGGCTGATCAGACGGAATGTGGACCGTGTAACGTGGAGGTGTTACCATTTCTAACACCCAACATAACACCAACAGGAAGGAGTTAACGCCTCTCAAGAGGGAGGAACTTGTTAAAGTCAGGGTACAGGTAGGTCCACGGCCCCCTCGTTGGATTTCTGATTCAGAAACTGAAATTTGACAGCGAAAAATGTGAGCTGATTTGTGAGTCAACAAAAAAGGGAGGATATCTAACACCCTGCAGGTACAGTGTGCTCTCACGACGATGGTCTCCCAGAGTCCCAACGTACGCACAGGATTATCAATAGGAAACAGGAGAGAACTGAGGCCAGAGGGCAACAGAGTGTTAGGATATGAGAGTAATGCATGAAAAATACAGATGTTCAAGGTGAAAGTGTCATAGGAAAACACTGTCTGAAAGGCAACGGTGGACATATTACAACAGAGTAGAAGGGCCACTGTTGGAGGAAATAAGAAAAGAGAGACTTTGGGAAAAAAATTGTAACATTGAAAATAAAGGGAATGTCACGAGAGGTCATAATAATTCAAGAATAAAATCTTGTGATTACTGAGAATGGATCAGTGCCTCAGCAGTGCTCATGTTAGTAGAGGAGAGTTCTTCCAACAAGACTGATGTCATTCCACCTCGGAATTCTGGCGTGTGGATGTGTTATCTATGATGGTAAAGGGCATTCATTTCAAAATAAAAGCCCCAACTAACAGCTAAATGTAATTAACATAGCTGAAGCATGGCTGGAGTTACCCAGAATGCCTACTTGATTCTTGATTTTATTCTGAAAGTCTTGGCTCTAATACTCCATTGTACTGTCTAACTAAACACATAATTTCAGCTAAGAGTAACTTTTAGAGGCCCTGTGCTATGGATCCTGTTCTGTGGTCAAATAATGGTTCTCATAGTCTAAAGAACGGACCACAGAACACAATTATGGACAGGAATAAATAGATAAATAAATATCAACAACTTATTTCCATTATTTCCACAGCTGTAGGAATTTTAAATTCAGAATTTTTATCTTGTTTATGATTTTGCAAGTTATCTTTTTATGTCCTTGATCTTACGGATCAAAGCGGTCTGTGGTAATACATCCTCTACATCCTTTTAAGTGTTGGGTTTGATGTGTGTGCATCTTTTATCGTAGCTGCTGGGTTTGATAAACCCTTACTGGGCCAAAGTTTCCCCTCAAGTGGACAATAACTTAATGACATTAACCCTATTTTAGGATTTTGCCGAAAAAGATTTTGTACACAAATACTTTATATGTGCTTCTGTAATATAATGTTTCATATCAATATTTTATGAAAAGATGAATTGATCTTCCATGAGATGGACTCAAAAACCTCAAATGTTGCTGCTACAATTTAGAATCTGTGATCCTCTTATTGCCCATGAGCAAAAACAAAACAAAAAAAAATGTTAATTTCTTGCCAGAGCTGAATGTGGGGGATGAGTCACGGGAGGTTCAGGTTGAGTTGCTTTGAAGGAAAGTGCATGAAAGTTGAAGCAAACACAGCTGCTGGTCAGCTGCCAGCAACACAGAGAAGTTCATTTTATTTCTCCGGTCCCCAGCTCACACCAAAATCAAATGACTGCTGCAAGGGATCACGGAGGATGTCTTTTGGTAAAAGTAGCACTGCTGCAGCATAAATAGAAAAAAAAATCCTGTGTGTTTCACCCACTCCCCATGCAGTCTCTCCTTCTGGTTAATTTCCTCAGAGCCTGCAGGGCCAGCCGGCAGGGGGATTTGACAGAGGACTTCTGACAATCCTGAGGAGAGCTGACACAGAGAGCGCCGGTCTCTCCGTTGCTTGCGGCCAGATTGGAAGATGCTCAGCATGCAGAGAGCAGATGAGACAAACCAGACAAGCCAGCGAGACAGAGCGGGGACGGATAAACCTGCTCCGCGTGAAGGAGACGCTGAATACACACCGCCACACAGAGGATGGAAAAAACCCTCCAGTTCAATGTTTATTTCAACCCGTACCCAATATAAACCGACGGGCTCCCAGACATCAGTGCTCCAGAAAACAATTCCACAAAATGATTCCATAATTGATACTCATGCGGCTGCTTTCGACGCGGCGCTTCACACTCACTTGTTGCCGTCTTATTTTATGGTGTTTACTTCTAAAATAAGATCAATTAAATGAATATTCCACTCATTCTGTACCCCAGAAGTCAAATTGAGACAGTAAGACATGAATATGGAGGAAACACACACTAGGAGAACACGCAAACTCAACACAGCCCGGATTTTTCCAGATTGGAAGAGATTAATAAACCAATATAACAGCTGCTTCAAACATACATGACAATAATTGTAATTGTCAGACGTCCCCTTGTAAATAGCGTCTAGTTAAGGTAGAGTTTTGCCAGTTTGCTGAGTATTCCAATCAGTTTTCCATGGTCATACGGAGAAGGATGACAAAGTTGTGTTAAGAATGACAAGGACACCAAATTTATGTGGACTTGGAGGATCAGTCCTTTATATTGTGCTGAAGTCCACACTATGAGTCATGTTTTACTTCTTTTTTTTTTTTTACTTAGTCACATTTGCTCACTAACAAAGATTGTTTAATTTGCCAGCCGGACACAGCAAACCCATTAAGCACACTTAAAAAGGCCCGTCGGGCTGTTATAATGCTTTTAGTGTGATTGTACCCTTAAGAGTCCTTTTAATTCAGACGCCCGTTGTTCAGAATATGTGTGTATTTTGCATTTTCCTCACATTTGTCAGCCTCGATGCAAGCAGTGACACATCGTAGTTGAGTCCTTTCAGTAATTTTGCGGGGACAAGTTAGCAAAATGCAGCACAGCAGCAAAGTTTGCACATCACCTTCATCTGAAATCAAAGTGATGCGGGCTCGGTCGGTGCGTACGGCACTTTGTAGCTTTTAATGGAGCCACATTTGAGATGTGGCACCAGCTGGCAGCCCACAGCTAAGGATATTTTAGTTGTGCCTCTGTGACCTTTGAGAGAGGAATTTACATTTGAATTTCAAATTATAAGCAAGTTCACTTTTAAAAGTAAAATTCGGAGGGAAAATTCATGCTCAGCCACATTCGCCGCTCGTATTCGCTTTTCTGTCAATTACAATATCATGGGATGGCAGAACAGGCATGCAGCCATTTGCCCCTATCAATGTCAAATCACAGCGGAATACAACCCGGCGTTCTCTACAGATTAATGCACAGCGCAGACAGAAATAACTAAACGCCCCCCCCCGCAAAGAAAAAGCACCCTCAAAGAAAACCATCAGGAGAGGCTGAGACTCTACAGGCCAAAAGAGGAAAACATGTCAGACTTGGTATGTCGAACATGAGACTCGGCGTCTGATGAATTTTTAGTGCCGTGTTGAAAGTTCCCAGATCACTATCAACACGCAAACAAAAAAAAAAATCACTGTTTTCATTTCCGCAGGGAAACACGAGAGCCGAATTTTGACAGTTCTTCAAAGAAATACGTCCCTCGTCAAGAGCTGAGTTAGATTTCAATGCCTCCACCAAAAAATGCAGAAAGAACGGATTTCAAAAAAGACCCACGGCTGCCAGATAGTCATCGTTTATAATAAATTAACAGTATCTTAAAGCGTTGAGAAGCCATTACTACACATAAATGTGAGGCTGAGTGAGCCTTTTATTTCCACACTAAATAAGCGTAGGTGTTCAGATTGAGATTTCAGATCGCACAGATTTTTTTTGTCACCGGCAGCAGTGCTGGATGATATATGAAACTCTGCTCAGAACTTGTAAGGAGGTATTATCAGATTCTCCTGGGATCTCCAGAAAGACTAGTTAAATGAACTTTTCCCTACTTTTCTCCTTCCTCTGCAGAAATTCACCACAATGAAAGTATGTTCAGTTTTCATAGGGAAAACGTCAAATCTTGACAATTCCTCAGGCTGCAGATGTGCGATGCCAACCTTCACTGCCAAAGCGGCGAGCGTTGTGTTGTTGTTGCTGTAGCACGGCAGAGTGGGAGGGAGCGGTGAGGAGTAAGGAGTGCGGAAGGAGGAGTGAGGAGGCCTGATAGCCGTCTTACACCAAGCCGAGCCACTATCTAGGCCTTTTCAAATCAAAACATCATTTCTCCTGGACTGAATCAGTCATCCAGCTGTGTCACCCCTGGTTGACCTCTGTACCCACGCATTACAAGGAGAAATACTCAACTGTCATCACTACAAACAGACATAATACGCCCCAAACTGTCAGCGTTCACAACATTTTTGGCCATCAACTGAAACACAGGGTGCTGATGATCAGTGACGGTTCTTGGCTTGGGCCAAAATTACACCCGGGAAAAGGTCAAGCATGTCCTGACAGTGTGGACGCGATGCAATCTTTGATGGATAACGACGTCGTTCTAATGGAGTCAGGACAGACGGAGAGTGAAAATGAAAAGACAAAAGCCTTCAGGGAGGCTTTACAAAAAGAAAAGAAGCAGACGAAACGCGTGGAGGAGGAAAGGTACTGTATGCTATTTAACTCTTCACTTTACGTATTGTAATGCTAGCATCAAGTAATCATGCTAGCTTGCTAACACTGCTGGTGTCAGTCAGATTATGTGTGACTTTCTTAGCATAACAAGAACATAAATGTTATTATTGCCATTCGTTGCTGTTCAACTATAAAATAATTTGTGTCATATTCGTTGTGTCGTGAAATTAAAGTTTCTGTAAACAACATTGAATCATACTAGCGTTTGTGCAAAGTTGATGTTGATGTAACTTAGTGTAGCAAACAGCTAACATTATAGCCACTTGCTAGTGTGTGTGTATTTAGCGTCAGCTCAACTGGTGACACTTACCGTTACTCAAAAGATGTGTATGTGTGTGTGTGTGTGTGTGTGTGTGGGGCGGGGTTTCAAATGAAGAAAAGCGTCAGGGCAGCAGACATCCCGTGCACGTATACTTTACATTTAACGTTGCGAGAAGTTTGCGTAGGGCACCAAATGGTCCAGAACCAGACTGATGACAATACAGTATCTCCTTGGTTTTTCAGTCCTTCTACCCATCCTCACCGCCACCACGTGACCACCGTGACCACACAGCCGTCATTATCCTATCCAACTCCATACCCAACTCATCCCCTCAGCCTCTCATCCCTTCATTCTCCTCTTCTGTTCTATTGCTCGGGCCGCTGCCTCCATCTCCCCAGACAAAGTCTCCATCTTCGGAGCCATTCATCCATCCAGAGCGCCGGCCTCTCCAGCCACCTTTAACCTTGATTTATTAAACACCAAGCAAATCAATCAGCTCTACTTGTGGCGTGGCGCTCTCCTTGCTGGTGAAAGTTATGGTCAGGGAGAATGTGAATGAAGGTACGTTGAACGTATACAACATGCGCACCTTGACATGTTCTTCCAAAGACGTGATAGGTTAGCTCCGTACTTTAGGACAGCAGCCATTTGATTTGTACGGACGAGGAGAGGTGACATTCTGTGGAGAATGTGGAGAGGAAAGGAGATCATCCAGACGCCGTGGACAGCTTCATAACTGGTGCTTCTATGATAGATTTTAAACCAGGAATGACACAAAGACATAATAAAGTCATTAACATGGACGAATGCTCATTTTATTCACGCTGGCTCTGTGATCGCTTCACCTACCAGACAACATCTGGGCAACTTTACAAATTAAAGCAGATCAGAAATGGATTTTTGTACTGCTTGGATTCATTCAATGAATTTACACATTAATTATATTCATCGAATGCTGAAAAATAAACTAAAACGTTTTCATGCAGTTTACTTCAAATGAGCACACATTAAACCACAGGTTCCCATTTAGGAAGATTTCATCCCAGGCACGCTGACTAACTGGAAAACTGTTGTTGATTTAGCACTGAATTAAAAGTCTTCATGCTACATGGGAAATGATAGTGGTGAGAATAAAACATCACGAGACTCATCAGTCCAATACATTCTCTAATTGGGATAATTTCTGGCGAATTGAATTTTGGCTGAATTAAGCTACTCCTAATTTTGTCACAGGCTCCATTGATCCCTTTCTGAGACCCCTCCTGGGGTCTTGAGATGTCATTTTGGGAAGCGCAGCAGTGCTGTACCTCCTCCTCTCAGCTAATCTTAGGAACTCAATTATTCATATTCTAACCTGATTAAGAGCTGCGGTTGTTTCACATTCAAATAGCAGTTAGTGTTGTAACAGCCCCCTTGAGGTCTTGAGGATCTCTCTCTCTCTCTCTCTCTCTCACACTCTCGCTGTGTGTGTGTGTGTGTGTGTGTGTGTGTGTGTGCACTGACCCCATATATTCACACCTGGCAGCTAAGGTGAGATGGATGGAGCGGTAGTCCAATGATGCTGTGTGGGGGAGAGTATGTGGTCAGGGCAGCCCTTGCCGTTGTTCCTTGGACTAATGGCGGCTCCGTCCGGCCTCTGATTAATTAAACATCCCTTTAGGTGGAAGAGTCACGGAAGGCAACATAATTTATCATCTGGCTCGCGCGTAATGGAGTGTGGCCTACTGCAGAGTCTCTCATTAGGAGTGATAAACTCAAGTCGTCGCGT
>OMNV01007819.1:95710-105943 GCA_900303265.1 Brotula barbata | reverse complement strand
CCATGGCTTTGAGCATCTACTGCACCTCCATCACTGTCTTCTTCGTCCTCATCAAGCTGGCCAACTATCGACTGCACCTGATGTTTGACGAGGGTGAGGCGGTGGTCCGCAGCAGCCTCTCAGACCTCAGCAAGGCGGCAGAGAAGAAAAGTAACCCCTCCGAAACCTGCCTGCCCGCCAACATCAGGTTAGGTCACCCAAATTCAAACATAGCCGTAAAATCCTCATTTCACAGTCGGAATACTGAGACGAATCAGACTTTATAGAGACCATATGGTGTGATATGTGAGCTTTTTCAGAATGCCTCCTCACATTTTTGGCCCTTGTGCCTGGAGCTGCTCCCCTGGCTGGTTAGTCATTACAAAATCTAGGTCAAAGACATAATCCCTACTGATTACTTTTCAATTATTGACAACAAATTATACACATAGGCCTGAGACCTCCTCTTAGAATACCATCACCAATAATAGTCTGATTGTGTACCATGCCATGTTTGACATCCTCCTTCTATGATTTTCTTTTCTCAAATCAAATTAGACTCTTTGTCGATCATGCCGGCGACGATCAATAATGCTCAGCTAGCCTCTCTGCTCTGACTCTCTTTATTCAGTCAAGGTTCTCATCATTCCTCCATCTTCTCTTGCCCTGGTTTTAATTTCTCAGTCTTTCTCATCTCTGTATCTATCAGAAAGAGCAGCACAGTCCCTGACAGTGTTGCCATGACGATGTTGGCTCAGAACCGGCCCAGTCCAGTGATCCAGGTGACGGTGAAACAGACTGAAACAGACTCGGGACTCATTGGGGTGGTGAGCGATAATTACACCTATAATGACAGAAACAGAACACAGTTTACTTCACTTTGTTTATATTTTGACTTTATGGTGATTTCTGTATTTCTGAACTGTCCTCATCACAGGAGGGTTCAAAATCAGATGAGGTGAAGGCTGTTGAAGGTGATGCTTTTCTCTCTATCTCTCTTCAATTATAGATTAATCACATAAGGTTGCATTGCAAGGCTTGTTGCATTCAATACAAGTGTGTTATGCCTTGAGCAGGACATGAGAAATGGTACTGAATTACATCCTGTAATATAATACAAGCATACAATATCAGACTTCATCTGATTCTTGAAACAGGAGGTAAAAGTGAAAACGTCTGCGGAAATTAGTACTTCATTGGTGGCTGTGGTCGCTGTTCTCCAAAAACAGCATCTTGAATTAACAGTTTGGCAGGAGCTACATTCTATAAATAAACATAAACATTGAACTATTTCCATGCCATAGTGGAAATTTGGTTCTTCCTTTGATGGTATCTGATGAAAATTGGTTCATAACATTTTGTAGTAATTCTGATAAATAAATAAATGATAAAAATAGTATTCCGATGAGAATTACACTTTAGTCATACAGTACTTATGTAGTGGAAGACAGGAGATAGGAAGACGACCAACCACTGTGCGTCATGTGACAAAGGCAGAGAACAAAATCGTCACTAGTTACTGGAACTATTGAGATTTTCATACATCTAATTTGAGGAAATGTGTGTGCTGGGCAGGAAGCTTACTGCTCCTCTTCCCTAATGCACTGTAAGGATCCTGAGACGATGCAGATTGATCACTTCCTGTTTTGCTAATACATCATCATTGTAAATATGCTCACAGAGCGCAGAGTGAGCACCCAGCCAGCAAGACCGAAGGACGACTTCCAGGAAATTTATGACCTCATGCACTTATGATTAGTCAGCTGATCCACCATTGTATCATCAGTGCGGTGCACTACGTCAGTTTTCAGAGCACAAAGTCTCAATATGTTGGTGGCAGTGGTGTGTGATGAATGATGAAATCAGTGCAGCCAAACTTAACAATCTTTGTTATCAGTATTATTAAAGTTGTTATCAAAATGAGTGTTAAATATTGAAATATTATTCCGTTCTGGCCAAGGTGAGAGTGGTACAGAAGAGAGGCCTGTGGAGGAAGGCCTGCAGCAAAGCCCAGAGCCCTCTCCAGATGACCTCTCCAGCCCCAATCCTGACCAGGCTGCCCCCCTGCTGCAGGCCCAGCAGAGGCCCCCATCCCAAGCTGAAAGAGAAGAGATGTGCCCTGGATCTGCAAGTGGGACAGGGATTATGGACGTGGAAATGACAAAGAATGTAGCTGTCAGAGAGGGGACAGACATGCAGAGCTCCACGACGGGACGTGACAGAGATCAGACAAAGCAAGAAAGGACATCAGAGAAAGACTTGGACCTGGACAGAACAGTGGAAAAGGACTGCAGTGACAAAGAACCTGTAGACATAGAAACAGTGGATGAAGGTCTACCGCCATCAAAAGGAAGTGAAGATGACAGCGGGGAGGAGAGTGAAGAGCCCTCAGATCCAAACAATAACTCACTTGAGACCCCTGAGGACCACCGAGATGATTTTATTGGCATCCCTGAAGCCTCTATGCAGGTTGAACTACTGGAGGAGATGTTTTGTTCCGATGAGATTGAAGTAGTCCTTGTGGACAATTCTGGTCCCGGGCCTGTGTCAGCTCAACTAGATGAGAGCGATACAGTCAAGATCATCATCACCATGAGCTGCGACCCTCAGACTGCAGCTCAGCTCGAGGAGAGCGTCAAACAGAGTCTCCTAGAGAATGCTCAGGTAATGCACAAACCAGCCTCGACACAAGGTTGTAGCTCCATTTATTGCCATCAAATATTGTTTAACCCCTTAAACACTGGCAAACCGTGATCGTTATGTGTGGTCCTGTCACCCTCAGAGAATAGAATCCATGCGTTTTATTGTCTGTGTGTCCCATCAGGCTCAGAAGGATGCAGGAGAATGTCACATTAAAATCCCTGTCATCACGTTCGACGGCCCTGAGGAGGAGAGGCAGGAAACGGAGGAGAACGAAGCAGGGGCGTGCTCCGAGGAAGAACCCACCCCTAAACTGCAGCAGACGACGAGCCCGAGCGAAGAGTTCCACCTGTGTAGGGAAACAACCAGTTCTGATTCGATCACACTGGAGTGTCCAAACCCGGACCAGGAACGTCTTGGTCTGCAGCTGACTTACGACAGCACGTCCAGCCCACAACTGACCAATGAAAACAGCTCATCAGGCATTGACATTCACTCCCACCATGATGACAGTGATCCTCTGGATCCTAACGTGGACTCGCAGGGCTTCTTGCGTCTGCCGCCAGCTTTGGGCCGATACGGGCCGGGGGGCAGGACTCATATCCGTGGGCTCAGTATGGACAGTGGCAAAGATGCAGTGATGCTTTCGGATCGCTCCCAGAACACAGTATGTAGGCACCTGAATTTCTTAGTCAGACCTCTTCATATTTTTCACATTTTTTTGTTCCCGCCTATTCTAAAACGTAACATTTCTAAAATTCTCCTTTTGCTTTGTCATTATGAGCAATTGTGTGTACACTGATTAGAAAAAAAAATAACAACAAACATTTGTTTGATTGACAGACCACTATGACCAGTTCCAAGTCTGACCTGGAAGCAAAGGAGGGCCAGATTCCTAACGAGTCCAACTTCCTGGAATTTGTTTCATTGTTGGGATCACTCAGCACCAGAGGGGGAGGGGTCAGCACACAGGAAGAGGAGGGGCCTAAACAAAAAGATGAAGCCGTAGCTGTGGAGGAAGGTGAGTGGAATGTCTCGATGTCCATCTCTGACCTGCATTTGACACCGGTTTTGTGTGTTTGGGACCATATCACCAAAACCCATAACCTATAAATGTGAGGTTGAATCTGTTCAGCATTGATTTGTGTTTTACTGTCCTGCATGTCAGCTTTTGCTGATGGGCATGCATTTAAATCTATCCAGCTTTTGTCAAATCTATAGTCATCACGCTAGAAATGTCTCCGTTTGGTCTTTTTCCAGACAATCTAACTACAACTCCCAGACCCGACGAGCCGATCAAAGAGTCAAACACAGACAACCTGCCTGAGAGACCTAAACCCCCCAACAGTCTTCCTACTGGCACGCTGCAGGCTATACCACCCACACACATCCCAATAGTCTCCCCTGACAGGTACACACCTGCACACACAAACCATAGCTGCAGCCACACACACACACGCATACATGTTTGTACTCCTTAGGTTGCATCATAAATCCCCTCACCAGGCCTGTAGTGAATCTGTTTGCTGTCTGTCTGCCTGTTTCCTGTCCCCAGTCCACAGACCGATCGAGAAAAGGATCCAGATTATGATTCCCTTCCCTCACAAACGTCTCAGTCCGAGAGTTCCATGCTGCAGGTCATCTGTAGACCAGAGGCTACCAACAAAGAAGACGCCTATACCTTCCACACTGTACACAGTAAGCACATATCTTTGAATTGGAATGGTTTTGTTTTAATTATTACAAAATGTCTAAAGATTCCTAACATATCAGGATCCATGCTGGGGAAACCTGTATAAAATGATACCCAACACATCCAGAATAAAGAGAATGTGTCCCCAGACTACCTTAAAGTGACTCTATGACCACTTTATTGAAAGGGTCAACATAAATGGGGCAGAATAAATGAAAGCTCTCAGTAGTTTGTCATTCACTGCGTATCGTTCATCCACAGAGATGTTGATGTCTCTGCTTATCTCCCCAGGAGACAGGCCTCGGAAGCTGTATGCAGAAAGAGCTCTCAACCTACCGTTAGGAGCTGAGCTCATCACCGGCAACATGTGGTAACACCGCCAAATTCCACTCATCCCTTTCTGCTGCTGTTTTCTCTCACGCTGCCTGTTGCAGTGGCGTCCTGTGTATGATCAGCTTTATAATGTGTGTCCTCAGTGACTTGCTGTCAACGTCATCCAACTCGGAGTGTCAAGACGGCCTGGTGGGCGGACACTCCGACTGTCCTTTCCAGCGGCGCATCATCCCTGCTCACAGACTTCGGCCACGGAGGACCCACCCTGAGATCTTTCAGGAGGAGGACTCTCTGGACGAGTCGTCAGAGACCACCACTCAGGAGAAGCCAACCAGGAAGCTTTATTACAAACTCAAATTGTTTCCTGGGAGATGGATCAATATCCTGTACGACCGCCTTACTCTGCTCGCCCTGTTGGATAGGTAAGAATCCACACAGGTGCACCGCTCAGTCATTCAGTTATTTATATAGCAGGCAAATCACAAACTTTTAAGATTAAATGATAACCAGAGTTTCTTTGATTAGATAAATACAAATTTGAGAGGTATACATTTTTATATTTTCTCTATTAAACAAACTGATCGGAGACTTTTTGTATGTTCTGCTTGTTTAGGAACCAGGCGGTTGTGGAGAACCTGGTTGCAGTCTTCATGGCCTTCCTGGTTTCCTTCCTGGGTTTTGTCCTCCTTAACCACGGCTGCTTCAAAGACTTCTGGGTGTTTCAGTTCTGCCTGGTTATGGCCAGCTGCCATTACTCCTTACTGAAGGCAAGATACCAAATCTGGGTTTTTCAGGGCATTTTTCCTTGCTCTAAATTGACAGGAAACACGCTCTGCTTCTAAAATGAGCTGAACTGTTGGGTGATACAAAAAGTCTCATGCTGAGCTACTGTAGATTAAAAGCCAAACTTGCCAGAGATGAATCACCTCCTATTTGCTCTCCTACATTTCTCCTTTGGTAAAGAGGCGAACACACACCAACGCTGCTTTCTGTTGTTTCCATGTTATTTTGCCAAAAGCGATAAAATATTGGTTTCTTGGTTTTGTTTTCCAGAGTGTCCAGCCAGATGCTGCTTCACCAACACACGTGAGTTCACTGTTACTGCATTACTGAAGGAAGGAAGATCCATCGTAAGCGCTAGACAAAACAAAATGGACACTATTGACTATATTTGTGTATGATATCAGGATTTTTAGGACAGTCACCTTTGGCGTATATCATCATTTTGCCATTTTTGGACTGATAAACTGATAATTCCCATGACCCCAAATAGTGGACCTCTACATGTAATCTGTCGTTTTGAAGTCTAAGGTTGTGTGTGTATGTCCAGGGTCATAACAAGCTGGTGGCCTACAGCCGTGCAGCGTACTTCTGTATCTTCTGTACTCTGATCTGGCTGCTGGAACAGCTGCTGAGGAAGAAGGACCTGCCCGTCTCCACCCTGTACGGGGTCACCATCGTCTGCCACGATGCGGTGCGCTTCTTACGCGACATGCTCGTGGGTACGTACGGAGGCATTTTTGCTAACGTCGTATTCTAAATTGTGCCGTGTCCTCTGTAAATGAACCGTTCGCCCACAAACAGGTTTCACGTATTGTTTCCCCGTCACCTTCCTGGTGGGCCTGTTCCCCCAGATCAACACCTTCACCATTTACCTTCTGGAGCAGATCGACATGCACTTTTTTGGTGGAACAGGTCGGTAAAATGTATGCTTACTTTCATAAATCCAGAATGTAAGTTTTAACACACGATTTGTTGGGTTGTAGTTGTGTAGGAGTGTGTAACATCTTTCACGAAATAGCTCCCAACCTAGTATTTTGGAATAAAATAGAATCTTTATTCATAAAGTAAGATCTTACAGGGCCTTTTATAAGCTGTGGTAATAAGACGGACATCTTTCCTCCACAGCTTTCATTCTGCCACATACTTTAGCCTTTGTTCTATTTTTAGCTCATATCTCAGCTCATCACACTGAGTTTTTTGTGCCTGCTTGTGTCTCAGCTGCCACGAGTCTCGTCTCTGCGATTTACAGCATCGTCCGCAGCCTGATCGCTCTGTCTCTGCTCTACGGGTTTTGCTTCGGAGCTCTCAAGGTAGAAATAAACTCTACATCTCTCCTCTCTTCTCCTCTCCTGGTTTTTGAAATAGAAAAGCCAAGCGAGGCCTCAGATAAAGATATCCTGCAGCCAGACTTCACCCGTGCTGCTAAGTACGACTGCACTCAAACCCACAGTAATGATGATAACTACAAGGATGCTACGATGATCTGTCTGCCCTAACATTAATAGTAAAGCTGCATATAATTATGGGATTATGGGAGGAGATTTAAAAGGACAGAGACAGTGTCCACAGATGGGACATTAAATAGAAGACTGATCCAGAGTGGAATTAATACCAAGCAGTGAGAATGAACGCTGGCTTTAAAACTACAGAGTGCTGTTAGTCATGAGTGTTTGTGTGTGTGTGTGTGTGTGTGTGTGTGTGTGGTTACAGGAGCCATGGGATGAGCAGCACACTCCGGCCTTGTTCTCTGGGTTCTGTGGACTTTTGGTGGTCTTCTCTTACCATCTCAGCCGACAGAGCAGTGACCCCTCCGTACTGCTGTTAGTATCAGCGTGTGTGTGTGTGTGTGTGTGTGCGTGTGTGTGTGCGGCTCTCCTTTTGCATAGTGAGTTGATTAAAAAAGATGCATGCCGCATGTTGTTACTGAGGCAGCTCCTAATGTCTGGTCCTTAAATGCCACATGAACTCTTTAGATCCTTGATGAAGTCAAAGCTCATGCCAGCTTTGGTGGAGAACGAGGAAGAGGAGGAGGAAGACACAGACATTAAAGACCCGCTGCCGGAGAAACTACAGAACTCTATGGTACCAAGAGTTTATAATTCTTTAAAACCTCTTACACTCTAATGGCAGCATCTTCAAAAACACTTCAAATGATCAGATTTTTTTCATGTGTCATAAAAGTCCTTTAAATTACCCTGAACTCTTAACCTTTAAGTGGACTTCATTTCCCACTGCTTAAGGGGTTTTTAGCGTCCGTACCGTAGAAGATGATGAGCACTCGTTCAGGCTGTTGTTAGGCTTTCTGAGCGATAATATATTATAATTAGCTCTGAGAGTGACAAAAATAAGACATCTATTCCTCCGTGAGATGCCACATCCCTTTGCTTTTGTTTTCTACAATTAAGGAGAATTATACATGAAAGGAGACGAGCCCCCTGCCGTGTTTGATTTATTCATGTCGATTGCGATGCTGATCAGAGTTCTCCAGCTGTGATGGGTTAGATCTCCAAATTCGTTCGCTCGGAACAATCAGACAGAAGCGTCAGCGACTATGACGGATGATCGTGTTTTCATTCTCTGTGAGTTCTAAGCGACGAGCGCTCCGCCTCCTCCTGTCCTCCACAGAAGGAGATCCTGCTGTCGGATGTGGTCGTGTGTTCTGTCGCCTACATCCTAACCTTCGCCATCACTGCCAGCACCGTTTTTCTCTCTCTTAAGGTGAGGTTGGATTTATTTGGAGTGAAATAGTTCAAATCGTCCCACATGTTGTTTCACCGTGGATCCGTGTGCTAATGTCATGATTACGGCTTCTTTCCAGCCCTTTGTGACCATCGTGCTGTATGCGCTGGCAGGGACGGTGGGCTTTGTCACCCACTACCTGATCCCACAGCTGAGGAAACACCACCCGTGGCTGTGGATCTCCCACCCTGTCCTCAAGACCAAGGAGTACTACCAGTTTGAACCCAGAGGTCAGTGCCCAGCAGGACACACTCTACAGTCTTGGACCATGTACCACTTTGTGTCCTGGCTACCAAAGGGTCCATCAGGTTTGGTTTGAAGTCCAAACTCTTTGTGCTTCCTCCAGAGGACGCTGTGCTGATGTGGTTTGAGCGGCTCTACGTGGGGCTCCTGTGTTTTGAGAAGTACGTGGTGTACCCCGCCATCATACTGAGCGCCCTGACCAACGACGGCTTCGCCCTCAGTCACCGCAAGAAGCTGGGAATCCAGTGAGTCACACACACACACACACACAAACTCACACAGCCTCTAGAGCGTGAGTGTGTTTGTGTGTAAATCTGTTTGATGTGTGTGATTTGTTTGAAGCGGCTTTTTTGTTGACATCTCCCTTTGCCTCCAGCTGTGATGTTCTCCTGACAACAGTTGCCGGGCTGAAGCTCCTGCGCTCGTCCTTCTGCGATCCCAGCTTCCAGTTCCTCACGCTGCTGTTCACGCTCGTCTTTTTCCATTTCGACTGTCCGCGTGCCTCAGAGAGCTTCCTGCTCGACTTCTTCGTCATGTCCATCATCTTCCATAAGGTGGGCGTGTGTGTGTGTGTTTGCCTGTGCATCTCGACTGAGGCTTTATTTGTAGAGAGTACACGAGTACAGTTATTACTACACACAGGTACGCAGTAATACACAGGAGACTCACGTGGAGGACACAGACATAATGAAACAAATAGAGAATCACACTCAAAGTAATACGAAGGAGAATGAAGCCTTAAACTACAGAAAATAACGATGAACTGCTTATTTACACTCTATTAAATATTACTAATGACCTGGCAGTCTACTGAATTGAGAAAGTACTTGTAGTGATTCTGGAAGAACGCGTAGAATACGGAGATCTGTGCTGTGTTTTACTACGAGGCAGCAGTTGTCAAACCTTTTGGCAGCCTTCAACGTGGGACGGATCGTATTGTTTGTGTTCCTCTGCAGATGCGTGAGTTGCTGCTGAAGCTCCATTTCATCCTGGTCTACATCGCTCCCTGGCAGATCGCCTGGGGCAGCGCTTTCCACGCCTTTGCACAGCCGTTCGCCGTGCCTCGTATCCTTTGCTCAGACAGGCCGTGCTAACCTGTGCAAGTGTGTGTGTGTGTGTCTCCACCGTGTCGCCTTTCTTATCCTTATGTGGTGCATCCAGACTCAGCCATGCTTCTGCTTCAGACTCTCCTCACCACCATCTTCTACACCCCTCTGGCGCCCTTCCTGGGCAGCGCCATCTTCATTTCCTCCTACCCACGGCCCATCAAGTTCTGGGAGCGTAACTACAAGTAAGACCCCGAGGGAGATGCTGAAGACTCCTCCTTTAATGACCACGATGATAATCAGACAAATCAGACGGGCTTCTTAGGTCCCGGAGGTGGTCCCTCCTCGGTACTTTCTTTAGTTGAACCTGGTTTATGTCTCCTCTACTTTCCAGCACCAAACGCATCGACAACTCCAACAGTAGACTGGTGTCCCAGGTGGACAAGGAGACAGGTGACTTATTAGTGGAAATCACTGTTCTACCTTTGTCCTTTTTTCAACCATCCGACATCCGACTGTACGTTTCGTCTCCCAGGGTGCGACGACAACAACCTGAACTCCATCTTTTACGAATACCTGACACGCTCACTGCAGCACTCGCTTTGCGGGGACCTCCTTCTGGGCCGATGGGGCAACTACAGCGCCGGGGACTGCTTCATCCTGGCGTCCGACTACCTCAACGCGCTGGTCCATCTCATTGAGATTGGCAACGGGTTGGTCACCTTCCAGCTGAGAGGTTTGGAGTTCAGAGGTACGTCACTGTCCGTTCGTCCGTCT
>OMNV01007819.1:77076-89235 GCA_900303265.1 Brotula barbata | reverse complement strand
ACTGTCTGAAAAAACACACACGTACACACACACACACACACACACACACACACACACACATTCATGAGAGCGCATGCACTCATACCGATATACAGAGAGGACTGTATGAAACCACACACACACACACACACACACACACACACACACACACACACACACACACACACACAGGCTGCCTCCTCCTGTCCTCAGCATGGTCTCACCCTGTTGTCTGAATGTAAACACGTCTGAAAACATGATCACGACCCAGTTGATGAAATAAAGACGTTTTTAAAAGAAGCTGCCTCCATTTGCTGAAATGTGGGTGAATTATATTTGTGTTTTGTTCCAGTTGTGTGTATAATTTAACATTATTACAGGTGAAATCAAAATCAATCAAAATGAAAAAGTTCCCGATCTTTTTCTGTTTTGTACAAAGTTGATCTGTGTGTTCGATTGAATTTTGAATTACTAACTTTCTATAAATTGTTCTTCATTACGCAGAGAAAAGACTTTGAATGGGCACAAAGTGAATAAATATTTATAGAAGGAATTCTGGGTAATAGCGGTCAAGTCAGTCACGTTAGTTAATCCGTTTGCTATTAGCTTGGGCTTTTATTTTGAAATCAATTCATGCCTCTACCATCATCACCACATAGAAATAACTGCACTATTCCTGCTTTTTTCTCATAATATTGCAACATTATACTATTTTGAGTTTTCCTCAGAATATCACAGCAATATTCTAGTAGTATTTTGAGTTTTTTTCTCTCAAAATACTTCAAGACTATTCTCATGTTTCCCACCAAATTTAGCCATTTTGTCCAGCTGAAGAAAGACACAGCCACATTTGGGAAAAATCTATTAAGTCTTTATTGTAAGATGTTACATTTAGATTTCTTTGTCTAGCAGCACTATTTAAATTACAGATATCCAAGGGCAGTTACCATAGTTTGGAGTTTTCTCTTAATGCAAGATGTCATTGTGTAAACAAAGACAGACCAAACGTTACATCAAAATGTACCACAACTGAACATGCTGTTAACATGAAGCTAACAAACATAAGTTAATTAAAGGCTGATCAACAACAATTTAGTGTCTTGGGAAGAAAAGAAAAACAAATCAAACCCCCTTAGAATAAATTAAAACTGTACAAAACAAACAAAAACAGCGTATTTTGTGACATAAAGTTACAATTTCAGCTGATATGGTTCGACCCTCCACATCACTCACAAACTGAAGATTGCCGGACAACACTGAGGCACGCGTCATCTGTCAGCTGACGACGCGGCCCAAAAACGTTCAGTGCTTGTTTACAAAGGTCTCTTGGTTACACGTAAATGTACAGCATGTTGATGATTTTGATTCAGGAACAAAATACAAACAGTAAAAGTGAACAGACAAATAAGAGAAACATTCGGCGTTCAACACACATGATTTCAAATTACAGCAAAACCCCTGACCCCTAAACAGGAAAACAGAAAGACGATTATAATTTTGGCACATTCTGTCCACCAAAAAGAAAAAAGAAAAAAAAAAAGAGAAACATTTTTGTACGAATTCCACCAATAGTAAAGATTATTTTGTCATGACTCATTAGTTTGTTTATTTTACTGTTTTACTGTCCACCCATCACATTTTCTGACATATCTAAATTTGTTAACCCAGTCCAGGTCAAAAAAAAAAAAAAAAAAAAGTTAACATTTTCTACGTAGACACTGGGTGTGTATTTTTCTTTCGTTTGTATCCATCATATCTGTGTCGAACTCATGCAGAGCATCACTGACAAAAACACGATTAAACGATGATTCAGTTCGCTGGCAAGATACAAATTCTTAATGCTCAGTGCTGTTAATAACTGTAGCAGCTCTGCCTCGAAGTACAGATTTACGTCAAGGCCAGATGAGTTCAATAAAGTGAAATTACATCCCAGAGACGAGTCCATGCTGAGCTATACGAGAGCTAAGGATGGCATTTTAGGATAGAAAAGTCAAAATGAATGCTACAGTGACAGAAACCTGCAAATCCCATCTTTTGGCAGCACAAACACGAAGGTCTGGGACTTGGCGCTCTGAGATGAACAAAGATGTTTTCAGCATCTGGCTGCTGTTCGAAGCTCAACTGTAATTGGTTGGTCATCAGGATATTTATACAGTTATCATATTACTACTAGTATCAAATGTTGTGTGTGTGTGTGTGTGTATGTGTGTGCAGCAGGCCTTTTGTGGTTAGATGGGTTACAAAAACCAAAAAAAAACAAAAACACATTTCTCTGCTCTGTTGGATAAAATTTGTTTCAGGCAATAAAAATCTGCTTCATGGAAATAATCAGGCTGTCAGTAATGGTCAAAGGTCGTCAATCAGCCAGTAAACACGATGAACGTTGAGCTGGACCGATCAAAGCCTGAAGCACCGGCGCTGGCTTTGGAAAATTGTTCTGAAAGTCATGCACGTGGAAACGACCGACCGTAGTTTGTATTAGTTAATGCAAAGAGGGCCATTTAGTTACTCTGGCAATTCATAACACACTCAAAACAGGAATTAAATATCCATAACTGTCAATATTGTGAAACGTACTAGAAGAAAAATATAAACCTCTCAAAAGAGTTTCTATTTTAATTGTCTGCATACTGCAGTACTTGAATACATACTCATACAGTATCGTTTATAGCAAATAACTGAATTATTCATTTATTTTTGCAAAAAGCATGCTGAATAGAAAAAATGTCACTTTTAATCACCGAAGTGACGGTAAAATTCTTTTCTTCTTCGCCTGCGGATCATCTCTTGGATGACTGTGTGATCTATCTACAGAGGCGTGGCAAAAACCAAGAGGCTTAGGCATCGAAATCAAGAAAGAGAAAGGTGATTGCCTAAAAGTATTGAACAAGTTGAGAAACTCAACTTTGACTCGTACCCGCACAAACGTGAACCTCTTTCGTAAAAGTACCACAAACAAACGGTACGAGAGCGACGGTGTCCGTCTGAAGGGCTTCCTCCGCTCCAACCACTAACAGTGTTTGTGTTATTTGCATGACAATGCAGAGAAAGAGAGAGAGAGAGAGAAGAAGAGAGAGAGAGCGATGTCGAGGTCTATTTTCAACCATAGGGAGGCACCAAATCCAACCGAAGGAAAACACTATGCTGACTCATCATCAGCTGATGAGCCGTCTTTCTTTAACCACTCAGAATTGTGGGAAAAATCTGTACAACATCAACGCTCCGTGTGGTGCTTTTCCACAGGCTAGTCTGCTTAGGTCTCCCAGCTGGACACGTCAAGGTCAGCTGGGCCAATAATATGTTGTCATGCTAGCAACAAGAGAGAGAGGCCGGCCATTTTCGGTGAGCCGTAACATCTGGCGACGCAGAGTCAAGAAAGAGAAACAATTGGCGTCGTTCCTCGCCGTTTTGCGGACACTTTTGTAGCCGTCACGGCATAAAAGAAAACAAGTGCTGCCTTACTGCAGCACTCCGCCCCATTTACAAAGACAAATTAGATCTTGATCCAATGTCAGCCTACGGACGGCAGAATGAATGGTTTTCTTCAGCGTGTTGTTGACTTTCTTTACACCTCAGTTGACTGTCAATAAAAGTAAAACCCGGCTCTGCTGACGCGTTCCACATCAATGCTACTGCGCTACTTCGAGTGGATGTGACTAACAAAAAGATAAACGTTTCATGCGGACGCTTGTATGCCGACGACACGGCGCCGTTCAAACATCAACACCTACTAACGAACAGCGGGAGATCATCGGGATATTGTAAATTATTCCCTCGCGAGTGGGTTTTTATTTTATTAACCTGATGGCCGTACATCAATATTTCCACTTCCAGTGATATAGAAATGCCAGATTTGCTCCAAATCAGCTCTTCTAACCACAAAAAGTGCCCAAAAAGTTACAGTGAAACTTGACAAGAGTGCATCCCACATGGACTGAAAACTCGTGATGACTGGCGACCGATTTTTGTTACCACCGCTCGTTTTTTCTACCCCTCAGGAAATTTACTGCACAGGGGCAGCTACGCCAGACGCAGCTTGAGTAATGACAGTCAGTAACAGAAACGTCATATTCCAGTCGTCTACTCCACCTCAGCAAGACTCCAGCACACAGCCATAAAATGTCAGACAACAACACATTTATTTGTTTTCACCAAGGTTTCTTTTGTATCATCACGAAGGCATATATACTATTTTCTCTGTATATTACTTGTTATATATAATACTTATATAGAAACAAAAATAAGCGTACATTTTTGCTGAATAAGATTGAAGAATATCAGCAAAGGGCAATGTAAACCATGGTCCATCTAAAACAGGTGAAAGGTACGTTAGCTCGCCCTTTCCCAACTCACCCACAGTAACAGATTTGCATAGGCAAAAATGGGATTAGCCCTTAGACAGTGGATTTCCTGAATTCTTTATAGAGATGCAAAATCTAGTTCAGCTCAACACAATTAAAAACAAACATACATACCGACAAAAAAATAATGTTGACTAGGCTAAGCTCTCTTTAACCCCTCTCGTCAAATACATTTTCATTTTTCTGTGCACATTTTGTTTACAGTGTTAGGCTTCAAGTAGATCTAAAAACAACTTGTACATCAACAACTAGATGTGAAATAAATTAACCAACATGAGAGGTAGTGAAAAGCCTACAGAGACATTTGTTGTTGTTTTTTTTTTTTGATGTTTTTTTATTTTTTTTTTTTTTTTGTAAAGGAAAAAAAATAAAAACGTGTCAGTAAGGCCAAAAAGCTTCGCAAAACCTCCTTCGTGCCATCAGGACATTTCAGCTCTCAACCTTTTTATTATTATTTATCTTTTTTTAGTCCAATAAATCCACAAAACGCCCCTCAGTGGAAATTCAAAGACATAAATCCGGACGTCTAAACCCAGCGATGACACGACATCGCTTCACATCATCATCATTGCTTGTAAAATCCACATTTGAAATGCAGTTATTAGAAAGAAACAACCGTGTACGCTTCCCACGCTGTGTAAAAGTCACAATAAGTGAGAGGAAAGGACGTTCGCAGAGACGTCGTCCGTCTGTCCTCTCTGTAAAACTCTCCCAGATTTACACTAATCAGTGTCCATTTGCGCTCGGCAGAGACCGACGCCAGCCTCAAAACTGCTGGCTTCTCTGCACCGGGGACAGGAGCTCCCCCGCGGTTATCAGTATTTATTAACGTACACACATCTCACAATTTATAAATGTAAACTTGTTTTAATTGCACCATCATTTTATTATCTGGTTCGTGGTGAAACATTCTGTTAATTACTGTATGGACCCGGTAAAAAGGAAACACAGCTGTCCTGTGCCGAAGAGGGACGTGTCTGCGAGAAAAGCTAGAGAAGTGACAGACATTCTTCCACCGAGTCACAAAATTACACAGTTGTATCACTGCAAAGCGGTTCCAAATACAATGTCCAAGATGCTTCGCTTCCCTGGAAACCAAAACTGTCCCCAGGCGTGGAAATTTACCGTATATTACACCGCGAACCTCTGCGTCGGATCGACTGGGCGCATGCATGCACAGCTCTCTGTCAAAGCAGCTAAGCGATATCAATCAAGCCCTTGGGGATAGTAATGTAGTCTTCACGTGAGTATTGTATTGCCAAAGCTTCAACGTCCAGCTGAATTTTTTCATAAGGAACACTGCATTTGTCTCGGCAAAGAGGTTTCTTCACCACTTCACGATATCTTACTGACCGACGGCCGGAACGCTCTCCGACCGCCGATAAACTGGGAAATGGCCGCTGCATCAAGTCAGCAGTCGTTAATGCAAGTGCAAAGGAGTGCAGAGCCAAGACGTGAAATCCCACGATTCCACAGTCTCTTTCCATTTAGCTTTTATTGTGACACGATCTATAGCGTGAGCTGCATTTCGCTTTCCGAGAGCTCGTTAGCGCTCTGATTTAGCTCCTCTAATAAAACCTGTAGATGATAAGTGGAGACCGTCTGCGTCTTAAATAATGCAACATCCGCGTTAAAACCGCCAACATGTCGGGACGTCGCCGGAAAGAGCTTCCGATCTACTCTCTCACTGGATCCCATTGCACTTTAGTAATCTGTAATGTGGACCGATCTTGGCACGTGAACTTCAGGTAGTTAAAGGAGGCGACGACACGGACGGCCTGCGTGTTTCAGTGAGGAGTGGCACTGTTTCATTGACACCTTAAAACTGCACTAACCGGCAAACGATCGTCGTGAGGCCCGTTTTGTTAAAATCAAAAATAGAATATACTGCACTCATGCACTTTCTACTGCACATCCACAGGCCAGGAACAAAGTTCAAATGTTCACACCATCAAAAACTAACGTCCCATTTTATATACTAAGACCTTAATGGGATGTTTGGCAAGAACCCCATTGGCTTCTTTTTTCTTTTTTTTTTCCTCAAAAATTTTCTGATAAGCGTGTAGCTGTATCATACACACTTGTAGCCATTATCGCATGCTGGCAAAGTCAGATTAGATAAACAAACATTAGTCTGATGAGTGTCTCAAATGGGCAGTAGCTAACCAAAGGACTACCTAACACTCTCCCAGCTTCGTGTGCTGGCTTCATACACATGCACTGCAATGGCCAATACAGTTTGGCTGACGTGACATCTAACATTTCTTCACAGCATCTTTGACATCATGTTTGGCACCTGGTTCACGTATCTGCAACGCGATATTGGATGTCCGCCACCAGGGACCGTCTCCTTTCCGACGGTGTCTAAAGCTAAAGACTAAACTAGAGACTCTGCTGGCCACGTCTCCCGATGTTCTCCGAAAACAATCTTCCTGTGACGCTAAACATTTGATATGCAGTAGAACGCTAAAAAAGGTAGAACCTTCTCCTTTTTCTGTTCTGAGAAATTGAAAATGTCAACGTGGGATTCAATCTGTTCTCTCCAGCAGTGGTTTTTCCCCCAACGTTGGGAACCTGTGCTTGTCAGGCTGTGATGGTTGGAGTTGGAGGGAGGAGGGGGAAGAGGAAAAGGTGGGAGGTAGGGATTGTTGGACAAACTGTGGTTCGCTTTGCGGAGAGATTTCTTTTTGAAAAAGTTCATGAGTAACAATACATGTAGCTGCCCAACCACAATTCTAGCCCTTACTTCTCCCAGTTAAAGAATCCTAAAGAAGGAAAGTGCTTGGACGGATGGTTGAACAGGTGGATGGATGGATGGACGGATGGACGGGAAGATGCTGCTGCCTCTGTCGCAGGAGCCATCGAATCTCCTCAATGACACAACTGCGTTAAGCTCAACATTGGCAGATGTGCACATTTTCCCTTCACTGAACATAGACAGCCAGACAGAGAGACGGGTCCCCTGTGTTTCAGAAGTTAAATACATCTCAATATTCAAAAACGCTTGCAGTCCACGGCTAACATAGTCAAGCTACTGAAGAGAGAGAGAGAGGTGCGGATACTTGGGTTTCCATGCGGGACCAGTGCTTCTACTGGTTACAAAGCGGCGGAAAAGCCCAAACTACCACCGCATGTTTGGACTGCGAGGACCAAAAAATAAAATAAAATTTGAGAAATGAGACAGAAAAACAGAAGGGAAAGAGAAATCATTAAAGTGGGCGGAAATAGCACGAGGTTGACACATTACAGTACAGGAATAGTTGGCGTGTCTTTATGTATTTTCTCTCTCTCTCTCTCTCTCTCTCTCTCTATGTCCCCACAGCCTGAGGAGTCCTTGTCCACAGATAACCAACAGTTGGCCATTCAACCGATCGTTGACAATGGGTTGGCCACTCAGCCAAAACAAACAGCACAAATTGCTAGCAAAACAATCACTGGCCAGCATTTATGACCTCATTGGCCAACAACCAACCAGCAAAGGCCGACCTGGCTCCAGTGGAGAACTGGATATAAATTGCTTAAAAAATATAAATAAAAAAAGCAACCAGCAATCTTGGACGGCGATCAGTCTCTTCAATCAAAACAAGGAGAGATTTTTTCCAAACCCAACTTCTGGCACCATAGTAGTATTTGAAGTACAAGTAGTAGTCTCGTTTGCGTACGATGGCGATGAGGAGGTGCCGGGCCTAGGTGTCAAGGCAGGTGCGCCTCCTGTTGGCCAGGAGGTCTCTGTAAACGGTGGAGTTGAGGAATCGTGGAAAGGAGTCGCGGTGCATCAAGGTGTAGATCTGGAGCTGGGCCTCCTCGTACATCAGGTTACTGGGCTCGGGCAAGCTCTGGTTTATGCCCTCTCTGACCCGCGAGTCCAGACTCACCTAAGGGAGACACATCCAGTACGTTACCCACGTTGTCGGTTTAAGCAGCCCGTGGAGACATTAGCTCAGCTGTACCCCACATTAAACTGTAATCTCATTTATTCTTGTAACCGCTTGCAACTTCTTAGTCTGTTTTCGTGTGCTAATCTAGACAGTACCTCTTTGGGTGACAATATGGACACATAATCTTCGTAAATAATCCTGGCCTTCTCATCCACAGTAGACGGACTGGTCTCTTTCTTTAGATCTTCACAGGCCAACCAGAAAAGTAGGTTGTCCTCACTGTACTCGGAGCGGAGGAACTCCCTGAAGACCTCCCGACCCTCCAGCGAGCGCAGCATCATCTCGAAACTCCGGGCCCACGACAGAACCTCGTCCAGACTGGGGTGTCTACGGGCAGAATGATGAGAAATGATGACAAGGATACGAGCGGAGACCTTAACACGGACACAAATGACTGGAAAAGACGGTTGGACTTACTGTTCCTCCACAGCTTCAATACTGTCCATCTTGGTACACGTCTGCCGCTCGCTCCTCTCCATTCTGTCTTCGTTCCTGAAACGGAGACATGAGAGGATTCCGCTTGCAAAATAACCCAGTTTACAGCGATTCTGTGCAAATGTGCACGTTGGTAACATTCTGTCACTTCCTGTGGTAATGAAGAATGGACACATTCAAAGAAATGTTTGACTTAATTCTGAGGAACCCGTGTCCGTCTTGGGTTTTAAGAAGACAAGAAAGACATGGACAGAAAATGGACAACACCCATCAGAGGAATTATGCCCATTAGCTTCCCGAAAGGATGCGTTACATAAGCGAGCATCAGCTAAATATTTCAGGTTGAGCCCAAAACACTACGATGCCTCCGTTAAGATCAAAGAAAGGCAAATCCAAAAATCCAAGAAGACACTTACTGTATGTCGCTTTAATTCTGCAAACTCCTATACCACGTGAATTGGATGTAAACATTAGAATCCTGTGATTTTACTTACTGTACACTGATATGTCCTGAAACCTAATCCCATCTGACTAAGAAGCCAAAACCTTATGATCAGCTATTATTCACACTAGGGGACGCTCAGTGTGAGTCAAGCACCTCAATACAAACTACAGTCAACGGATGCCTGCGGTACCTCACATTCAAAGAACACAACGGCTTGAGTTAGCCTCCATGTAAACACTCTAAACTGAAACCTATTTCTCGGCTGAGTCCATTAAACAATACAGCCTAAGCTGTCTATTTTAGTCCCACTATGGAGGATCTTTCTTCCTCTTGCTGTCTCTTGTCAAAGTCCCCATTGTGTGTCAGTAATGGGCTAAGCTACAGCAACAGCCCCTGGCACCCTCACAATGCAGCTAAATATACAAGCTGCTCTTCACAGCTGTTTTGCATGTGATATGTGGATAGAAATAGCAAGTACCCCAACCAGATAAGGGCAGTGTGAGGAGGGCCTACAGGGTAGGGGTAACGGACGGGGTAACAAGAGGTGGCTGAGGAAGGGAAAAGGGTAAAAAGATAGAGCAGATGGATAAAAAGACAAAATAAAACAGAATTTGGTCATTAAAAGATGGTCAATGTTTGTAGACTTGACAAAATAACGGAATATAGGATGCAAATATTTACAGATTACCGGTAAACGGAAGAAAACAGCAACGCACACCATAACAGAAAATAAACAGTGTTGTAATACATCGGGAGAATCTTGTTTGTGAATATACATGACTTGTTTGATCGTCTTAGGAGAGAAAGCCTGCCACGAGATTATTTATTGGAATTTCAACAGAGTTAATAAATCAAACTCGTGTTTGAGCAGGATGATTTACGGCCGGATTACCTAGGCCTGTTAATCAGTTACACCGATCTTGATTTAATTCTTTTTATTATTATTGTTATTTTGGCTCCTTTGCTTCCAATTTGCTGTGGCTGATTCCACCCTGCTCTTGCAGTACTTGTCACTGACCAGTAGGAGGCACTAGTGCGTGTTTCTCTGCCGGCTTCGACCGATAGAGTCTGAAGGAACACTAGACCAGGTACTGCTACCGGACTGAGCAGGGAGAACCTGAATCTTTGCCGTGATGTGTTCGTTCTGGGGCATTACAAATGTTGAAGCAGCCGTGTGGAAGACTACGGAGAAGGTGGAAATGCTGAGAAATGTTCAACAAATTCTATGAAATGGGCTGAAAAGTTAAATATATATACATCTAAATATATCAAAAATAAACAGACATATTGGTTATATAGTACAAATCTACTGAGTATTCTGTGCAAGACAAACGTCCAGACTCACTCTCAAGATCCACGGTTGTGCTTGAGTGAAAAACCCACGACTACTCACTATGAGTCCAGTCCTCAAGCTGCCTCCACTTCAGTTGAAGTGGTGTGAAAGAAGCAGCACAGTCACCATTCAGTGCCTGGAAACAATGTTTCATTCACTCCTCTCTCTCTGCTCGCCTGGCAGGAGCTCAGCCTCAGCCAGGCAGCTGTGGGAGCTTACGCAGCAGCTGATGACTTGGTGCCTTGCTCAGAGGCTTTTTTAGTGGACTGCCTCAGACCTCCTGATACGATACGACGATACGATTTTTGTCGGCCGATGCGATTTTTCAAAATTGGAATTTTTAAAGCGTTTCTTCTCAAATCAAGTGAATCTTGGTTTATGTCTGTAATCCAACATTTCCAGGTGAATATTTTAAATCTGCATCGGAGTGTTTGTTGAGATTCATTGACCCATACGAGCATAAACTTGATACATTAAACAAAACTAAAAAAAAAAAAAACTGATATAAGAATGAAGACTTTGAGACTGTTAAGCAACACTCAAACTAACAAAGGACTCAAGATTATAAATAAAGTCAGGATAATACTAAACTAAAACAGCTGAATCCTAAATCCAACAGCAGGAAGTGTTCAGTACAAAGACACACATTTTTATAGAATAAAACAAAGAGTGTATTTGATTGGTCAAACCCGGTGACGCATGGTAAAAAAAAGAAAAAAGTTTTAACTAAACATTATGATTTTGGTTATGTTTTTTGGGTTTTTTTTGGTAAGCACACTCTGATTCTTGCTGCTGTTCCCGGATACAGTGTTGGTTGCTTCACTTCTACCCCATGAGCTCCACCCTCAGCAAAGGAGATAAAAGATAACAGATGCACCCGTGCGTTTATTACTACAGTACTTTGTTTGCGAGTGAATCCAGATTTTAGATTTAAACCGAGAGGCTGCTGTGTGCTGCTCATGTGACCCCGTGTGTACTCTGGTTCATCAACGAAATCTCTTTTTGGGTCCTGCTAGGTATACAAACACAACTGGTTAAATGAGGAAATTTGAGAATTGTTTTTCTCAAGAAAAAAAACAGACCCGAATAACACATCTGTGACTAAGTTTCCTAAATGACGAAAACGACTTACGAAAACGGGGGGAAAAGTTTTGCAAGTAACAAACTATCCATCTCGCTTTGCGCTCACAAGGGGCAATCCTGGAAGTGGAGCGAACAAAGACTCGAGCCTGTGCGTCAGCACCCATCGGCCCTGTTCTAGTCCTCTTCTTGAGCAAGACACTGAGTAAGCAAATAGAGAATTTACCAGTCAGCAACGGTAGAGAGGAAATGGAGAGGACTGCAAGCCGCTGTGCACTTTGTACTCTCATCCAAATTAGACCTTATCAAATGCTTTCATTGTAGCATATGTAAAAAAGCTCTGTTCACTCTCCAATAAATAAACACAAAGAGTACAATAACAACATAGGCCACAGCGGTGACGTGCACCAGGATCCTTATCAGTGACTTTGACAGGGTTTTAACTTTGCATACTTGCTTCAATAACATTGCAAAGTTCTATTTTTGACAGATTAAAGGACTTACGACAGCTGCCATGCACGTGCATCTGATTACAGAAATATTCAACTGTCCAACCAAAGAAAACCTGGGGAAGATCAGGAAAACATT
>OMNV01007819.1:23874-63601 GCA_900303265.1 Brotula barbata | reverse complement strand
TTTGAGATATATTCAAAAGTTTTATACCGATGCTTAACTTCATTGGCTCCTCCACTTCCTGAAAATGTCAGTTTTTCTTCCCAATTATGCTTTTATACTTGAATTCCTTATATTACATTACTTATATTATAATATTTGTTTTAACTTTAAACTTTTTATTAACAAAACATGAAAAAATAATAATTGGAGCTCAGGAAATATTTGAGATATGACCAAAGCAGGTGACCTGAACATCATGAAATCAAACTGTGCATTTCACTCTGAATCTTGTTTGCACTGCTTCCCCCTGTGATGCTACAGCTGCTCTCCTGCCTCATGCCCTCACCGTTTCCATGGCTACATAACCTGTCTATCTCACCGAATGACTTCAACACATCAACAAACAGTAACAGTTTGCCTCCTACGGCACCGTTCCTCTCATCATTTACGCCTCTCTTGCACCTTGCCTCTTCCTCCCATCTTCCTCTCCGGGTCTCTGTCACTAATTGCTTAGAGTGGAAATGAATAGCAGCACACGTGTGAGCCAAAGGTCACGTTAATATAAGGCAGAGCGGTTGAAGTGGTTTGCTGCGTTCTTGTCGGGTTAAGTCCTCAGTGTGGGACCAAATTACAGAGTGGTGTCCTCTCCTGATCTTTTTATTTGACATGCCGATCTTGTTTGAAGATATCACTGCAGTGAGGGTTTGGGTTTGTTGCTCCGTTTAATTACTGTTTCTCATAGGCCGTGTTTTTGTGTGAATTTTCACATACATAGAATATCTTTAATGAAAAGGGCTGGGTTTGAGTCCCGGTGTGACTTTCCTCCACATCATATTTTTGTTTGAGACGCGTGCTAACCTTAAATGAGGCGGTCGTGATGTGTTAAGGATATTTCACAGCATAAGTGTTTACTTCAGGTAATCAAACGTGTACTTGTCTAGTTGTGGATCAAATAATGGATGAAAAGTGTTTGGATGCCATTGCTTTGGTCTGCGCCTGAGTGCGATTGTTGATGAGAAAAGCGATTCAACCACACAAAAATCCACGTAGGTGTGAAAATATCTCATGTGTGTCAACCAATTTGAGTTTCTGAGTAATTAGGAGTGCAGAACAAAACAGAATGTTGGTATTGTTGTAGTACTATTGAGCCCTTACTGTTCTTTCCCATTTCATCAGCCCGGATAAATGAACTGTGACTCAACACGTAACGAATGGAAGAATGGCGTCCACAGAAAGAGACGCAGATCTTCCTCCTAACTCTAAAAGAGAGACCATTAAGCATTTATCTCACCTTGTTCAACCCACACGTCTCATACCCTCCTAAATGAAGATTCGATCCAATTAATACAATCTACCCATTAGTTTAGTGGGAATTGAGTTTGGCAGGTCTTGAATACTTTGGCAGTGACGCGCCTTTGCCTCCCCAAGCTCCCGTCGCCTCCGCTCGACTGTTACCTCAGCTCGTTGCTCTGTGAAAAGCCTTTCCTCTCGGTAATTAAAAAGCCTAATTAAAACCAGAGGGATCATCTTCCTCCGAGTTCTCTCTGCCCACTCAGAACGACGGAGCAGAGAGACAAATCCTCACGGCGAGGCTCTCTGTATGGTGACAGACCGACGCTGCACGTTTCCTTCTTGTTTTCACTCTTTTAGTCCTAATAAACAAATTAACGAGTTAAACGTGGGAAAATATCTCCTGCAGGGAAGCTTGACATAAATAAACAAAATCCAGAAACCAGCTGTGAGCTCTTGGGCACAGCGGTCCTTCCCCGCGGGCCCCATCAGTCTAAACCATGTACGTCAGATGTTTGGCATTGCTCAGACTGAGCTGTTGGGTTTGTGGTCCTCAAACCTCACAGCCTGCTGCTTTGAAGGAGCACAGATCTGACCGGGACACAGAATTCTTTTCTACCCCCATCATACCAATATCGAATCCCTTCCTGCACCCTTCCAACCATCCAATTTTGGTTGTGTGATGAAAATCTAACAGCTTCTTACCTCTGCTGACAAACCGAGGAACTGAACGACAGATGGATTTTGCCTCCCCGTCGTAGCCTTCGCCTACAATCTAAAACCACATCCAGTCGTAGATATTGTGGATTTTGGTCGCGTTGACTATTCTTGTGGTGACAAGAAAAAATTATACTTTTTTTATGAGATAAGATAAGAAACATTATTGATCCCCACACGGGGGAAATTTCCATGTTACTGCAGCTCAAAAGATGCAGATAGAAAAGGAGGGAAGGAGAGAGAGATGATACGAGTGGAGACAAACTAAAAATAGAGTAAAAATACAAGAGAATGAAAAATATAAAATATGAATTATTAAATTTATGCCTGCCTTGGGTATTCTTTATGTATTCTTTCCCTATAGCACAAAGATCAATCACACATGATAGACACGACGTCCTCATGTAGCCATAGAGATTGAAGAGGACATGTTGGCGTCATGATGGTGTAATCGTGTTTTTCTACATCACAGTGTTTGTATACATGTGAGGCCGGACAGGTCAAACCCGAGATCAGATTAGAGTAAAATATGTACGGCTGAACTTTTTTTTTCTCTTATTGCTAAAATCCTCATCCAACCTGCCCACCAAGTTTCATGAAAACAGTTGACAAACTTTTGAGGAATCCTGCTCAAGATCCAACAAAAACAAACATAACCTTACATCCATGTCGGAGGTAATAAAATATACATGTGCGGCTTGGGTGTGTGTGTGTGTGTGTGTGTGTGTGAACCTCGGCTAATGCATCATCAATATGAAAAAACTTGAATATTTCCACTGTGATATTTTTGGTTTGATTTCAAACAGAAGAACTTCACTGCCACTGTGACGTATGGAAGCAGGAGGAGAGCGACGAAAGATGGACTGAGTGTGTATGTGAGGAGGAGTGTGTGTGCGCGTGCGTGTAGTACCGATAGAAAAAATGGAGAGAAAAAAGTTTTCCGGACAGATACAATGATGTCGTCCCTGTGTGGACAAACATTGCTACATGACAAGGCAGACAGACACACACAGACAAGTGACACACAAACACACGCAGACAAACACACATGCTGATTATCCATGTTCCAGGAAAACAGCTTCAGACTCACCCCTAATCACTGACACAGGCAGGGGAGATGCAGGCAATAAAACCCAAAGGATGCTGACTCATGTTATTGATGAATGTGCTCGCAATAACCCTCATCCTCCACACACACACACACACACAGAATTAAATTCACAGATGAAACAATAACTTGTTCTGTCCTTGCCTGTGCCTGATCTTCATAATAAAGTATTGCGATGTCACGGTAGAATATCTGTTATATTTGTATTTATTTATTTATTTTGGTAGGATTTGGAAGAAGCGGAGTCAAATTTTTGTCTTTGAGCTCCTTTCAAACGTGTCGCTTTAGAGATCAAAGCCTTGTACCTGATGGTAAGTCAGTCGCGTACACACACACACACCACACAACACTTATAGAGGACTATGAAACGGGAAGAACGGTTTACTGTGTAACCCCGAGAGCACAAAGACATTTAAAAGTAGTCAAGTGTCCTCGAGCCATCAAATGACAGGTTGAGTACGCACTCATCTTACACGCGGCGGCTGTGGGTGTGATCTGTAACAAGGCCGATTCGTCTGAGATCGTGACTGACTGTCAGCAGCAGACTGTTCGTGTGACTGTGGGGGTCAAAGTGCATCCTATGATTTATGGATATATAATAATAGTCAAATAATCTCAACCGAAGCGAATGGCTGTAAAATGCTTGATGATTTGATGCAGAGTGGCGTTGATGGCTCTGTTTATGGAGCCTGTCTGTTAACGAACTTAACCGGGGTGACACATTATTGTCTCGTCGCTTCTTGGGAAATGGAAATGAAAATAGTGCCGAGCAATGAGCGAGCCCGAAGAGAGCTGTACGTGGAACACACAGGTTTGGAACCCAGGAAGAATTTTTAAAAATGAGAGATTGGGTAAAGGTTAAATTAATCCTCATCACTCGCTCCTTTGCTCTTACTCTTAAAACTTTCTGTACGCGGTGCTTTCTATCTTTATGAGACTTTTATCCCATTATTAATTTCACATTGTCTGTCTGTCTTTCTCCTCTCCTCTTTTTTTTTCATGGGTTGACATTTACAGAGGTCCTTTGTAGGCATTAAGGAGATTGCAGAAGGCATTTTTTTTGTGCGGGAGAAGAGGTCGCAGCCTCCTTTCATTCATCATTTTACTTATTACTTTACACAACGTCAAGAAGGACACAACAAAACAAAAACAGCAGCTGTGGTCGCTGGGCTCACACGTCCTCTGGCTGGACTACAGGAAGCCATGATGCCACGGATGGCGATGACAATGTGCATGATAACACCATCCCCACTCCAAAAATTTCCACTTCAAATCATTTATTTTCATATATTTTATATTTTCTCTTACTTTGCCAAACTGATAAAATGGAAAATGTCTGTGTTGGCTGCGGTGTAGCGCACACACGCGTTCCCTATCAGACCTCAGCGCTCTCACATGTCCCAACTCTCCCTGCTCCACCCACACACGATGAGCTGCACCGGGTGCGTTTGGTCAATCACGAAGTGGGAAGAACCAACTCCTGATCATACGAAAACCAGGATTGAGAACCACAGAGATGAAGTCCGTCCTCACTGTCTCCCCCTGCTGTTCAAACTAACTGTCTCGACAACTTCCTACTTTTCCCTACAATTGCTGCAAAAGATTGAAAGAGATGTGAAATGTGTGACTTATTTTCCACGTAGGAAGGCTTTCTATCTGTGCTTTGTTCTGCACAGGATGAGCATGAAACGTGCATACGTCTGTCACAGTCAGGTGAGAGACTAGCAGCACAGCGTTGTACTTCGATACATGGGGAAGTGTGTAGTTCAGTCACACGGTCACATCAATGCTAGAAATCAATGATACAACAAACGAAAAAGAATTGCAGAAGTGCAGACTGTTGTTGCCATGGACACAAAAACATAAAATTCAAAGGATGTTCTTAGGCTGGGTGAGTCATGTGTCATTATCTGGCTGTTCTGACCTCAGTAAATATTGCTTCGGGAAATAACACAAATGAGTATTGAGCTTCAGTTGGGAGAAAGAGGAGAGTAGAGTATAGGAGAGGAGAGGAGAGGAGAGGAGAGTTAAATGGAGCAGGCCAGTCTGATAGATTGGCATCGTTGTCTCAATGTCTGCAACCACAGTCAGCAGCGTTCAGCTGAACACTTTGATGGATTGTACGTCGAGGTAGTAATTACGCCCATATGGTGAGCATTTCCTCGCTCTGTGCAGATGTGTGAGCTCAAATCTGCTATTCACAGGTTCAATTATAGGGCTGTGATCACTCCTCACCCACCTCCTCCTCCTCCTCCTCCTCTAACAGTTACACTTTTAGACAAAAACTCATATTTAAGCATTTCGATGAGACAGTCAGCTCTTAAATGGCCCCATCTGCAAAATCATCATTATTTGAAATGCGAGTGAAAATCCCATTGTTTCGATCACAAAAGTATTAGGATGTACTCTGGGGAAATCTATATTCCACGAGTGTAGAATAAAGAGAATCATATGAGAAATTAAAAATGCTATAGCTTCACATTTAATGCTACAAATGTCATCTACAATACAATTATCACAGCTGTAAGATGAGTGTATGAAAGGTTATAAAGCATTAAATAGGACAGACAACAGGCAGAAATGAGCTTTTTACGAACAGGTTATAAAGTATGGGTTACTATAATTATAAAGCAAGTAATTCAGCAATATTTAGATGACTTTTCTACACACTACACTCACTTGTTAATGGGAAAGGTCAGAAATCCATTAAGGAGCCCTCAAGTGTTTTCCTTAGTTAACTCAATTATACATTCACCAGAGTTTAAGGGGTTTTATGTTTAAATGATGGTGTTTCATACGCTTAAAATGTACAATAAATAATACGATTCCTTTTAGAAAAATTGGTAATCTCTAAATCGATGATGATGATGTTGTTGTTGTGGCTTTTATAAACCCTTTTATTGTAATTAGATAACATTTAAACATCCTCCAACAAAGTAAAGCTGCAAAATACACGCTTTGGACTTCCAAGTACTGATCAGGAGGAGGACGTTTCAGCTGTATCAATTCTATATTGCCAGAGATCACGTCCCATTTGTATCCAATCACAGTGCTGATTTTTCATTTTTATTTACAGACACTGACCATCAGAGGGGGCTGGAATCAGCATTCAGGCCCATTAGACCGTGTCCCTGACTGAGGCCAGACAACAACAACAACAAGCAAACAATGAATTTTTATGATCTATTCAACGAGCCATTTCACAATCTCACCTCTCCGTGGCCTTCTCACATCCCCAAAATTACTTTTACCACTTAGTAGTTGTTTTATTTACATTATATACGGCCAGATGTTGTATTAAAATGGATGATCTGATATTTCAAAATTCCATTAAGGAGAGTAGATCCAAACATTTTGCTGTTTCATCAGAAGGTGAAGTGCTGTATTCATAAAGAACGCTGCTGATCATTATTTTACTCTAACACGCTCATTTACACACACACACACACCTCATAAATATAAAGCGCAGCGAAGATTTAGATTGATCACCGCTGCATCGCATGTTTAAGTCATGATTTCTGTTTTATTATTCATCATTTTCACCCACTGGCGTTTTGGCGCTCACATGCTTAACGCACACGTACTTCAAGCTGCTGGCTGTCATTTGTTCATATGTGAGCCAGATGTGTTCAGTGAATGGCCACCTGGGCTACTTTGGACCTGGACCCGGAGCTGAACGGATGGATGGAAGGCTACCAACACATAATGCACAATTATGTCCTCATTTCATGTTAATTCAGTCATAGCACTTTTTTTTTTTGCCATCATAGCTCAGTGGTAGCGCCTCCTGGTGCTAGCTAATGACAAAGCGAGGATGCTGCTTTGCTGTCATGATGAGAGTCTGATTCATCATTTCCTTTCCCTGCTATGTGACATCAAACACTTATTGACAGGTGAGGGCAGCAATCAGCAACAACAGCGCTCCGACAGAAGAGGAGGTGAAGAAGAATGGAAGCAATCTACATAAAGCAGCTTTCAAAACTTCCACAATAAAAAAAAAAAAAGGTTTGCAAATGTTTGATTTGTTGGGGAACGTATCCTCCGTGTATGTTTGACCTGGAGGAGACACATAATGTGTTTAAGTGACAAATGACAATCTGTTGTTTCCCATGAAAACTCCACAGGGAACGCTCAGCACAAGAGAATGTCAAGCTGGTGGAAATATGACTGCATCTCATGCATCAAAGAGCAATTCATTTAGTTTGAATGTTTCCTGGCTACAATCTGCATGTTAATGCAAAGGCAGAGACAAAGTGAGGGCCGTCTCTTCCATATAAACAAGCTTCTCCAAAGTCCATCCATCCACGCAGCATAATGCCACCTCACATCAAGTAAATGGGAGTGAGCCACGCGCGAATCAATCACCGCTCCCGTTCTTAATCTATTGTACACCTGTGTGATTTTCATCACTGTGAAGTCAAGATAGAACTGCGTGGGGATTTTCTGGAGTGCCGAATGCTGCAATTTGTGGAATAGTTTTTCGCTTGAAGAAACAAATGATTCCAACATTGTGCATACTTGATTTCATACAAGACAATCAGAAGATGTTTCTTTGACCCTGACCGGCAGATTCAACAGAGAGCTCCATTCCCCGTAGTTACACCTCAGCAAACACTAAATACACGATTCTCTCCTGCGATTAAAAAAAACTGCGAGTTAGGGCGAGAATCTTAATTATCCGAGCTAATTTTGCTCATCGCAGATTTACTCTTATTCCTCTCAGAATAGGCGCCGTGATTGCGATTTGACAAAGCGCTCCCAAACAGAGTCATAGACACACTCTCACGGGGAACGATAGCTGATTATCATTCTTTAACCTTGGTAAAAAGACAGCAGGTTGGCGCGTCGTAGGCGGGAATTTAATTTGTGAAAGAATGTCCTGACTGGAGGACGTAAGATGATAATGTGCGGATGCTTGGCAATGAAAATCAGCTTGCATTCTGTTAAAAGCATACACGTGAAAGAATGGTAGTTTCACCGTCCTTGGAGGATAACAAGAGAAGTTCAGACCGCATCGCTGGGAGTAGGATTGTTGCTCCTTCACTTTGAAAGGAGCTCGCTTGGGTGTTTCAAGAAGCGTGTCACCTTGGAGGACGAAGACACAATACGCCGTGACCCATCAGTCCTTGGAACGAACAAAGGTGGCTTGGCAGAGGGACACGAGCGGAGGAAGATGGATGAAGACGGTGTTTACACGCAGATTTCTATAGTCAGAGTTTATTCAATTGGTCTATTTACAAACTTCTCTATAATATTTTACACACTTTACGGACAGACCAGAACATAATAACTGGACTGGGTGCCCTCAGGCCCTCTGCAGGTAAAGATCACAGCAAACAGCTTCTCCTGTCTCCTGGTTTACAAAGCCTCTGTTCAGGCTGCATTAACGGCTTATTGAGAATCACCGGCGGACGCCTGATTATCGCTGGGGTTAATGATCTGATCAATCTGTTTACAAAAACGGCCGTCAGCCTGTTGGCCTGCCATTATCTTATTGATTCAGTGTGATCAACTCGTTGGCCAACGTCAGTTTACTTGAAATAATCTACACAATATGATTTTTTTTTCAATATTTTTGTCAGATCTGCAAGATGAGTCTGTTTGGCGCTTGGATCAATCACGAATTCCCTCTGGTGTGTGTGTGTGTGTGTGTGTGTGTGATGTGTGCTCATCATGCAGCAGCGTCTGATGTCAAGCTCACCATTAAACAGCCATCTATAATCAGCTGAGATGAAATGATGAGCACATAATGAGGGGATATTAATTATCAGGCCTGACCGTTCTGTGGACGGAGAGAAACGTGTCCATCATTCCAAACTCATCAGAGATAACAGGAGCGCTTTGAATGGGTCGACAGGGAGAAAAAGATGATCCAGAGGTCCTCTGTCATACGTGAAACGAAATACAACAGGATGCAGAATGTGTTTGTGATGTGAAGACACGGTGGAGAGTTTCCATTATGAAGCTCAAAGAAAATCATATCAGGTGTCAAAGTAATGATAAGTAATTAAAACGGAGATAAGACCGCAAGAGGAGGCGTCTGTGTGGAGAAAATTGGTATAAGTACGCGTAATTAAATGAAGACGCCGGATGACAGTCTCATTGAGGATGATCAGTTTTCAGGAGTAGTGTATGTGTGTGTGTGTGTGTGTGTGTGTGTTATTTCATTATTCAATTATGTCCTTTATTAGATTAGATAGAAATAAATTCCTGCACATAACTGGTAGAATTAAAAATACAAAAAAAAAATCAACAATAAAGTCACAAAAACTAAATTTAATGGAGACTGATTCGATGAATTATACTAGAATGATGATTATCATGAAGAAACAAATGAACTGTAGTGCAGTTATTGCTCTAATTATTTCTGACTGATGGAAAGCTGAAACATCAGGTGAGTGTTTGCGCTCCACTGTGAGTCACTGCACCGACACGATGCGGTGTGTGTAAGGTCATGTACGCTTGGCAGTGTGAAACTCTGCAGGAGGGTGATGATGACAAGGATAAAAGCATCACCCAACAGGGAGAGCACATGGTCAGAATATGGATTACAGATGGGGAGGCTGGGGTGGAGGGAGGGGTCAGGTGAGAACCTCTGTGACCTCTGTGGAGAATGGGACATCTTTCTTTTTTTGACAAAGTCTTTCACCATGGCAACGAGCGGAGCAGAGAGCAAAGAGTGCTGAATGCAGCTGTGGGAGGCGACGCTTTATCGAAAAAAAACCAAAACACATCAACGCTGGGTGGAAAAACTGATTTTTATCTGAAATTGATGTATTTACTGCTTTGAGAGGAAATAAATAAATAAATAAATAAAGTTATATAGTTAAAATAAAGTTCTGCTGCACTGAATATAATATTATAACTTCTCTATGCCAGATTTTTTCCCCACCCTGTTTAATATATTCTAAATGTACAGGAACTACTTCTCAGAAAAAGTCTGGCTGTGGCACGTCATCAACACACACACACACACACACACCGCTATCGTCTATCTCACTACTTCCAACTGCAGCCATGACTTTGCTAAAATCTCCTGCGCTTTATGCAAAATTTATCTCTTCGCCATCGGGTCGGCACAGGAGACCGATGAGAGAAAGCAGCAGTGGCTGATTTCCGTGTGCTGGCTTTTCTCAAACAATAAATAACCTCTTTATTTTGTGGGTTTTTTGTTTTTTTTTTGTTCCTGTTGCTCAAATGAAAATATTGCTCACCTGTTGTTCTTCCCCTGAACTGTCACTGCTGCAGAGATGCAGAAGGTGCAGAAGATAACAAAGGAGACAGAGAAGGATGGTTGGAGGAGCCTCATTACCAATTCTCTGCACACTCTCTCTCTCTCTCTCTCTCTCGTCTTTTATTCCATATATCTTTCATATATTGTCACCAGATGGTTTGTGTATAATGTGCCTTGTAAACCGTGTCTTTTGTCACCCGTAGGGTTTGGGAACACGTTCCTGCCTCTCATGAAATGAATCATCAGTTGGAGATCACACATTGTGCTGTCATGGGAACAATAATTGACCAAAGTGTTCGAATTGATCATCAAACGACAGACAATCGTGTCCAGAACGTCTCCCTTTGTCTCACGTGGAGCTCTCAAACTCGATTTACCGCGGCCAAACTTTAGCTACCAGGTCACGTTTGGATTTACAGCAGTGCGGAGGCTCTCGACGTGATTCACGAGTCTGCGGCGAGACTCGGATCATCTCGTCGTTTGGTCTGCAATAAGACAACTGTTCTGCCAGCCTGCTCGGGGAATCAAAGAACACAACTGTGAAATAAAACACAAGCTCACCATTTGCTATTTTCTCACACCCGTCCCCAAAATGGGGTTATGTAAGGCTCTCTCACAATATTAACGCACAAAATACAACGCTGCCGGTTGTTTTGCTTTGATGAAAAAATTCTCTGTTTGGTTTATTGTGTTATTGTGTTTTGTTTTGTTTTGTTTTTTTTGTCATGACATTATCTGCATAAATCTTGATCGAGACTTCCAAGTACGTCATAATAATAATAATAATCTTTAGTGATAAATATGTTATTTTTCTTTGGATTTACAAAAAATATAGGTTTTGGCCACCTTTGACTGTTTTTTGGTGTGTGACTTGCCGGGTAGTTAGTGTGAGAGTTTCCTCATTCATATGTATGTGATAATTAACACGTGGGGGGTCACTCTGAGTTGTCCTGCTGCGCTGCTGAACACCAGAGGAATCACAAACACGCAGTGCTTCTCTCTTATTGATCTACAGCAGGCAATTAAGGAATCCTGTACCAATTTGGCCATATTACATCTCACTTTTAGACCAGAACACCGAGTCTGAAGCGCGGCTCTTATTCAGGACCTGCAGGGAGGCCTCTGCGGACGCTCGGCGGCTGTTATTGGCTGGTTATAATTATACTGAACGCAGCAGTTTTCAGATGTGAGCACAGAGACAGATGTTGGCCTCGCTTCTTTACTGCACTGTGAGATTTCACTGTTAAAGTGTTGTTAAAAAAAACAATAAACCCAAAGGCTGTGCCAATATAACACAATAAAATTTGCAGCGTAGCAGAGGCTCAGGTAGAGTCAGGGCCTTAAAGAGGAAGCGCCGCAGCACACTGACACCTTTGTGCCCTGTATGATAAACACAACGGTAGGTCATAACTCAGAACAAGGTGAATTATCGTACGACTTCAAGGTGACCACTTATCTACGCTGTATTTCTTACAGTGTGGAGTCGTGCTTCTTCAATCACGGCTTTACATCAAAACACCTTTGGCTTTTCTCAGCCCGCGTCCTGCAGCCATACGTCTTGATCTCGTCTCGGACAGGATTCCGTACTCTTGACTGTGTGTGGATAAGAAGCACAAAACAAAAAAGAATGATGTACTAATAAGGTATGCAATAAAGATAAGCATTTTCCTTAAAGTGTGCAAAGGGACATGGGACAGCGATCGGGTTCGCCGTCAATGTAATCATTGTGTCACGTTGACTGATTGTCATTGTGCCGAAACGATATCTCCTCCCATAAAAACTTCATCGGGGGTGTAAATTAAAGGCACATTTCACAATCAAATGTGAACCAAAGGCGATCCAAATATGCAGCAGTCTGATTGTTGTCTGTGTTGTGTTTAAGGCAACGGTGTGTTATGGCGCTGCTGAATATGCACCAGGCCGAGTATTTAATTGGTTTACACCTGGTGGGGATAAGCAAGTGCAGATTGATTACATTGTACATAAGGTGGATTGTTTACACGCTTGAGTAAATTGATTTACAGTTGTTTAATCTAGCTCGGCTACACGGTGTCGATTTATACGCAGTTGGGTCCGACTATGATGGGAAATTTGATGAAAAGCCCGTAAAACACTTCATACACATATTTCTCTATCTGTAAGCCTAAATCTTAAACATCCCCGAACTGATTGCCTTAAAATGTCTAAGGGGTTAAATAATGATGTAGAGGTAATTTCTGCCATTTACTGGAAGCAGACGGAAAGAGGAGGAAGAGCAAACGGTGACTGTCGGGTGACCTCTCCGGCAATCCCTGCTTTGTTTGACATTATTTACACACACAGAAAGACAAAGATACAGGAGGCTCGCACGGACTAACAAATAATAGCCCAGTACCTGTGTTCCATTTGCTTACGTTTGTTGGAAATATTGCAGATTCTTTAAAATGACATTAACACACACCATGATCGCAGGAAATGCAGCATTGTGAATATTCTTTGATTCTTAGAACAATTGTTTTGTAAAATGATCTACACACCGGAACTAGAGTCAGAGAAGGAAGCCACTTTTCCACTTCCGAATAGAGATCAGTGCAGAAACCATTTTAAAAGCTTTTTTAAATTTTTTTATTTATTGACCTATTTTTGGTTCAGTTTAGTCACCGTGTCACCACAATGCATTTGGTCCCTCACAAAAGCCGAAACTCTTTCACCGTCCCGACCTCCATATCAGCTCTTAGTTGTAACATAGACCAGACAGAACCGAACAGAGTGCAAAGATCACCGATGACGTCATCACGTTCATCTACGTTAGGAAAAGGCACGTAAACTTCCCCAGATTAAACACATTTCACCAAAAACTGGACGACATATATGTTGCGTGCTAGAACAAAAAACACGTAATGGGTTTACGTGTTTCATAACGGATACTAGCCTACGTGTTTGGAAAACGTAGCCTGAACAGTGAAATTGCTATTATTTTCACTAAAAAGTCATCAATTAAACAGATATTTAATGAAAATAGACATTTTTTATGTCACTATGTGAGGGAATTTTAAAACAAATACTGGAAAAATGTTTATTTTTTAGAAGAGAAGACCCACTGGTTACCCTACGCTGTCTTACTTCTTCCATGTGGATGTGCCGGCTGAGGAAGTGATGTGATTTTGTTATTCTCAAAGGGAAAACAATGTGTGCTCTGACTGCAGGGTTAACGCATGCTGTTTGAAGGATACAGTACACACACACACACACACAGAGTACACTATGCATGTATGTGTGTAGCTTGTGAAGGTATTGCCTCGGGGAAATGGAACATTCATCTTCACCATGGCAACAGGACAAAGCCCCATCCTCTGAACTTCATCACAGGCGCACACATGTCGTAACACTTCACTGGAATAATGGCAGATGCCGCAACATAACGCAGTAGAGTTCTGCAATCATTTCACCGCAACTGTCTCCCCCATCACGCCATTTATTCAAACACTCTTAGGCACTCGTTTTCTAAAAGGTTGTCACTTGTAAGTGATTATTGTGTACGCCTGAATTACTTTACGGCATGATTGGAAATGAATTATACGACTGCGACCAAATTAAAATGAAAATTGTTATCCTCGTGCAACAACACTATTAAGCTTCTCCTCAATTTTAATGGCCATCTGTGCCACATGGTTGAACCATCTCCAGCCTTCACCCATAAATCACACAACTATTAGCGCAAACACAACAGCTGACCTTAAATGAGATAAATTCAGGGACTGCGTTTTAGTCCACTGGGGTCAATTTCATTACGAAAATTCTGGCTGGTTGCAAAAGTCACACGAGGGGGGAATTTTATGCGCAAATTTATGAAACTTTCTCGCAAGCTTGCTCTATTCTCCCTTTGTCATTTCAGCCAAATGAGTTCCAGCGTCAGACAGACAGATATGTGACAGATAAAACTTTGGGGGTGGACGTGGAGGAAACAAAGATGGAGCAGGTGTCTTCATTGCTGTGTATCCGTTATGGAGAGGACAGGACAGACTCTTCCTTCCTGTCTCTCTTTCTTTGTGACACATACGGACTAAACTCTATTCATCCTTTGAGTTGTTTTGTATTCCTTTAGTCACTCTGGTCACTGGCGCGCTAATGCAATTACCCGACAGCTTCTATTACTGTGTGGATGTGCTTGGTTTTGCATAAAACAACTTAGAGTGATGACTTTGGATAGGAGTATAGCTGGTGTTGTTCTGTTTCACTCTAAACAGACCTCTGGCACGCTTAACGAATGATCTTTGCCTATTTTGTGCCTCTCTGAAACGATAATGAGACAAGCAGAGACATTATCTTGATTAAAATCAATTTCTATTGGATTAGACTGTGCTACATTCCCCTGCTTGTCTTCACTCATTAGAATGCAGAAACAGAAAGAAGTGTGAAGACTCATCACAGCACTACATGTTCTATACATGCATGGATGACTGGAGGGATAAGACCTGGACCTCTTCAGTGTCCTCCAAACATATCGTGCTAGGTGTTGACATGTTTTACATTTACAGACAGTAATAATGAGCAATGTGCCTCACAACAAGGTCCTCGGGTTGAGTCCCAGGCTGTCCCTGGTCTGATCCCTGAGTGTCTCTGCGTGTTCCTCCTGTGTCTGTGTGGTCGTAGTCATACTCTGATAATTGGCTCTAGTTGCTTAAATAGTGGATTTTATTCTGAAAAGTCATGAAAAAAAGCAAAAATAGTGCATTCTGGGGAAATCTGTATGAAATTTTGTAGAAGAAAGGAAATTTTAAGGGAAATTAAAAATGCCATTACAAATAATAATGTAATAATATTCTTTTAAACAAACCCTGCACTTGAAGTGATCAGCAATTGATTCATTGATGTCTAAGTGGTTAATGTCTAGTTACACTTCACCAGAGCTTTTGGTGGGTACAAAGAGTCAAAATATCTGCTGCGTATGTGTGTGTGTCTGTGTGTGAGAGAGAGAGAGAGTGTAACAGCTGTTATAGAACAGCTCTTTATGCAAATTAAATTAATTCTACGTCATATAATTATCGGGTTAATTATCATACACAATAAACAAGTGAAGGAAGAAAGACAGAGTGGAGGGAAAAGGGAGTGTAGGAAGGAAGGAAAGAAGGAAGGAGTGTAGGAAGGAAGGAAGGAAGGAGGGAAGTGGGGAAGGAAGGACGCGCGCTAATTCCCTCTCACACCGTCGCGTGTGTCCCGTGCAGCCTCTGTGTGCCGTGCGCGCCTCGTCCGTTCACCACCACAACATCACTCCGAGCTCCGGTCCTCTTCGGAGCAGAACCCCGCGGGGCGTCACTGTCACCAAGTCCGCCGAGAGACGCCGGGAGAGCTGATCCAAGTGCAGCGCCAAACCGCTCCTTTCCAACTGGTGATCATGGAGAGCGCAGGAGACCTCTCGGACGCGGATTACCGGAGCCCGTTCCCCGTGTTTTACAACAACACCTACTGTCGGAACTTCACCGACAGCAGCAACACCTCGAGCCCGGTGGATGCGCGATGCGACTCGCACCGCGGTGTGCCCGGCAGGTTGGACGACGACACCAACCCGGTCATCATAGCGATCGTTATAACGGCGCTCTACTCCATCGTGTGCGTGGTGGGGCTGGTCGGTAACGTGCTGGTCATGTATGTCATCGTCAGGTAAGACAAAGTAGTGAATCTATTCAAGAATTACGCGTGATTGTGCTTTTAAAACGCAAAGTAACGAGTTAGTAGGCCCGAGTAAAACGTTACAACCAACCTGTTGCTACCATATATACAACACAGCATCGCGCGCGTGTGTGTGTGAATGAAGCTAAGGAGGACCATGTGAATGTGGTGTTGACATCGTTGCCAGATCAGATGCCTGTCTGTGCGTAAAACGTCTCCAACCTGGCATGGCTGCGCGCGCAAGGCGATGCCGGAGAGGTTTGGAGTGGAAAGACATAAACAAAACCAACGCAGTCTTCCCTATGTGAATATCAATATCCATAACAAGCTATACATGCCTATACAGCACACACACGCACACACACACACGGATCTCTCCCTCCGAACTACACGTGGTGACGTGACAGGAGGACTTAATCCATTTTTACACTTCAGCTTGCCAAGTCAGAACATTATGCACCATTAACACCCTCCAATGCTGCTGTCCTTATATGGTGAGCTCACAGTTGTCCTGTGTCCATTATCACACAAAAAGTTAGTAGAAGTTTGGAGCAAGCCTTAAAAGGAGCAATGGAATCCAGCTGGTGGCTGAAAGACCACAGGAGATGGTAGCTCTTTTATTAGGCTGATGGACACTCAGGAACAAAAGACAAAAGTGTTTGTTGGGTTCTGCATTCCAAGATGTTTCTTATACCAAATCCTGTCTCTAACCCCCTTAAGCACTGGTAAATAGATCATTGAGAGCAAGTCAAAGAGTTAAAGGTTATTTTAAGGACTTTTGGTACATTTAATGGACCTTGACACAATGCTAACCAATAATAATTGCGTAAACCACATGAATAACTCTCATAATGCAGAGAAAAGTTATGCTAAAAAATACAAATTCCATTTCAGTAACCTTTACTATGATTTCTTAAAAAATTCCCTTAAATTTCTCTTAATTCTATACACGTTGGATGTCATTTTATACTGATTCCCCGGAATGCATACTGATATATTTGGTATATTTGCAAACTTTTGGCATTTCCATGAACGCCATGTTTATGCATCTCTGCAGTGGTTCTCATTTTCACGTGCACACGCAGATTTAGAGGTTGGATAATAATATAATGGTGACGAAATAGAGCTGGAGGAGGAGAGGGAGAGAAAAGCAAGCGAGGCACGAGCGTGGAGCAGAGAGTTGAGGAAAAGATGTGGCAGCTGGCAAAGGGAGGGGGTGAGCACAGGGAGGATGCGGGTGATGTCGAGGGCCTGCTGTCCACCCCCCTTCAGTATATTGGTCTGAGAGTCAGTGAAGTGCGGCCAAGTGGTGGATTTGTTGGATTTCAGGAGTCAATCAGGAATTTTATTGGCTGTAAAAATGGAAACGATGCTTTTTCGGGGAATTCAGCAAGAGACAGAGATTTATCGTTTCATTTACTTTTGCTTGCATTGTGCCTCTCACTTTTGAGAGTGCTCATCTGTCAGAATGCATGTGTCATCCCCTTGAGGTCGAGTGTGGCCCGAAATAGTTCTTTTGTGTTGAATTCAGTTATCTGTGCAGGACATCATTTTACCTAAATGTACTCAACTGATAAAAAAAAAAAAAAAAGAAAACAGAGAGGAGGAGGAGGAAGAAGAGGGAGCACTGGTCAGGTACAAAGTGAACGTTGGTTACAAGTTATGGCGCTGCACGGTGGTGTGACGGATTCACGCGTGACGTACAGATTCATGTGCTGTTCGTATCGTGTTTGTTGAAGAAGCCGATGACGGACGGTGAAGGATGTCACCAAAGTTTCGACTTTCCCTTTGTCCTGCTTTCATGGAAATGGATGCACCCTCCGTTTCTGGCTCTTAAGGAAACACGAGCTGGCCCTGGCACTGACAGACTGCCGGCACTGTGTGTGTGTGTGTGTGTGTGTGTGTGTGTCCAGGTGAGTGACGAACGTTGGCTTTGTGGCAACTTTCTGCACCCGACTTCAGCAGCACTGAAGAGAAGATGAAGAACCTCTGTTGTTCCTCTGAGACTCGCAATCTGTCAAAGCCGTTAACATCCATCAACCTCTCTCTGGCTCTTCCTCTGATTATCTCTGGGCCTCTCTCTCTCTCTCTTTGTCTCCCCTGGCAGAACGAGAGTGAATACCTGTTTAGATAGTGACCATGGCGTGAATGGAAAAAAAGTCTCACACTCTCTGTCCACACCTTACAGTTACAGCCCTGAATGTGACTTATTCCCAGCAAGCACCGATACCCTTTAGGTCATAAAACCTCTCTCTCTCTATCTCTATCTCTCTTTCTCTCGTCCTGCTCCCACAGCACACTTACATCTGCAAACTTTGTGTGAGCAAACAAACAGAAATTTGCACGCTCAATCGGGGAAAAAAAAATCAATTTTAGTTGAGCAGAAACCATCGGGTCCCCACAAGGAATACGCGGCCAGTGGAGAGTGCTTCCTGTTACCATGGCAACATTAGGAGGCGTTCTGAGTGTGGTGAGTGATCATGACTCCCACACACGCCCCTGCCTCCCTCCTCCAGCAGACTGGATGAGCAGTTGTACACCTGCTGCAGAGAACATCTTGATTTTGTGAAACTTTGGATGTTCCCACTTAACTGGCTCCTCACAGGATGCATCAAAGCGGTGTTTGTGTGCGGCGGGTCAAACACGTGGTCGAGATACGTTCTGTTGGCCTTTGGAAAAAGCCAACTCTCCCACAAGCCTCCTCTGTGATGCTGCGGTGCATTACAAATCACAAAACAACAATAGTCCTACTTTGATCTATACTGCGCACCCGGAAATTAAAGAAAACACAAAATGTCAGGATTTCCATAACTTTTTTTTTCAAAATGCCATTAAACGCAACACTAATTCTGTATAAATGAACATCGAGGTGAATCAGAAGCTTGCACGATTGCAGAACAATCTCGTTGTATGAGACAGATCTATTGAATGAACTGGGTTTGGAGGTTTTGCATTGAAATTCATTCATTGACCGAATTATAAAGGACATCCTTGATGCTACCCAATAGATTCAGCTTACTTAGAGCGACTAGTTCCTCTACGCCTGTTCGTGAACTTCCTCATGCCTATTGTGAGTTTTGGCACTCGTGAAGTGTGTGCTCTGTGCAAAACATCTGCCGTCCCCATTTATTGCTTTATTTCTTCATTAAAATCCGTATTAGCTGATCCGGAGGAGGCTACTGACCTTCCAGTTAGATAAAACACACAAATAGTAAAGAATACAAGAGCTGCGCAGCGGCAAACGCAGCAATACGGCTTCCTTTAAGGTCGTTAACCAATGACAAACACACAGGTCGATCATCGTCGCTTGCCTTTGTGTTTTATACTGCAATTACTTTGTTTGCTTTCCAGCATGCGTAAGCTTGAGTGGTGCAAAATAAGTCCGGAAAAATTGATAAAATCCATAACCTCCGCCTTCTGCTCAGTAAAGCTGTCGGATGGTTAATGAAGAAAAATAGTAAGCTTTGTCCTCTTATCAAAAAAAAAAAGCTGCCACACTGAATTTATTTATGTGTGTGTGCCTGTAGAGAGAGGTCCTTACACTTTATGGATCTGCACACAACAGGTGGCGCATGGTCTAACTTCTTGACAAGAAGACAATTATTATTATTATAGATTATAGCGAACAAAGTGTCCTGTTCCATAAAGAGAAAGAAAGAAAGTTCACTTTTATCTACTCTTCATGTGAATCATGAGGTCATCAGAATGTGATGGTGGTGACATCAGAGTTCTACGCAAGGATAATAGGCACTCTTGTCGAAGAATGGAGTAATAATCATCATTCACAGAGAAATATAGAAAAGATTTTTTTGGGGGTTTCTGTCTGACTGATGGCAGCTCTTGGCTCTTTTGTCCTTCCGTCGACTTCAAAGTGACTCACTGTCTCGGCCTGCTCCCACTCCTTACAGTCATTGACAGGTACTGATGAACACGTCCCGATCCATCAATCCTGGTATTCCCGCGCTCGTACCGTATCCGCCATTTGTGCCCAAAGATCGCACTGACAGCTGATGCGTTGCACAAACCGTTTCGCATAATTTTCTGTGTCATTTCAAAAAATGATTTTCAAAAGGAATGACTCGAATAAATTGCGCGAACAACGCCCAAACGGTGACTCAATAACATCGCACGACAAAAAGTGAGCTCTACTGGAGCTCATCCATACCATTCCACCTACAACATTAGATTGACCTATGATTTGACCTATGGCCTCTGGAATGTCCTACGTGATTAAATAAACTAGATAGAAAGCATCACACTGTTCTCCTTTTCAATGTACTTGTATATATGGAGGATTGAAACCAATGCCAACACAAAGCCTTCACAGATGTAAAGTACATTACAACAGTGTTCCTAAGCAACAAGCTGCACAGCTCCTCTTCAGGTCCTCTTCCCATTACTGGCATCACGGAGGAGCAAGATTCGCCCCAAATTGGTTTCCTGTCTCTTTATGGCAAAGTTGCAGGAAATGGAAAACCATTACAGGAATGAATCACTATGAAACAAAGAGCAATTTCCTAGCACATAAGCAGATTCTAGTACAGTAATGGTTAAATACACGCGGTGTGAGGGATGAGTGATCTCTGTCATTGTGGTCAAGAGTGATGGATTTTAAAGGGTGCTCTTTTTATGCGCCATCAAGTTTGAAGTGAAGTATTTTTTCCTAAATGACTCACTGTACCTGTATACAATTCACGATGACATATTTTCTTTTTGGAGCCTCCAGTCTTGTATTATTGTTATTTGTTTACATTTTGTGACTTTCTTCCAGTTTCACATTTGTTTTAGTGCCATAAACACTTTTTTCCCACTGAGCTCCGCCTTCCAGTGCAGGAGCCACGGTGGTGCTGTGGGGCCCCCAAAGCAGCATTAGTGTGCGTGTGTGTGTTTGCGTTCGAATTCAAGGGAGCCAAGGCGTATGTTTGTTTACATTATTAAGCAGTCTGAAGCAAATTGTAAAATAACACAGCAAAAACATTGGAACAATCTGACATACTGATTACACTAATATACATGAAAAAATGAAGTTATTGTTTTCAGGTGAAAATATGGTTTACAAAGGTTTTAAGTAGAACTAAATAGAAAGTACATGCTCCTAAAATGTACACTTAAATGCAGTACTTGAGTAAAATATATTCAGTTGATTCTGACCTCTGCATATTACAGTATAAGAATATGCAAGGTTGGATTTTTCACTTAATGAGACTGCCTATAAGTCCAGTGTGTGTGTGTGTGTGTGTGTGTGTGTGTGTCCTTGGATCGATTACATCTCATCAGTTTCAGTCAGGCCAATCAGGAATGCTCCAACATGTCACCTGTCAATACGGATGATGAATGTTGTGGTTAAAAATATTCATTATGCGAGTGTGTGGATGGATGTGTGTGTGTGTGTGCGTGTGTGTGTGTGTGTGTGTCGTGGAAACGCTCTCTTGTCAATGAAGATGCTTCTTTTGGTTCACTGGCAAATGTCATGTCACCTTTGTTGTTTGGTTATGTTTATGTGGGATTCTTGCTATCATTTCTTGTGTGTTCAGTTCACCACAATAGGGGTATTTGGAAATAGATGTGGGAAGTAACTAAGTACATTTACTGTACTACATATGACTTAGGTTTTGAGGTACATATTTCAAATTTCCCAGGTTGTGCATACTCTTATTGATGTACCGATAAATGAGTAAATTTTATTTCCAATACTTCTCACACTATTTCTCCATTGTAGCATGAATGCAGAAGTAACTGATTCCAGTTAGGTCAGGGTGTATGTGTATTTGTGTGAATGCACAATTGCGGTCTGGTGCACATCAACCAAGTCTTTTTCACTGAAATCACTCAGGCTGCCAAGCTGTTATTCCGTCCGATATTCTCATTTAAAACTACTCATCATCTCCATTCATCAGCCTGCTCGGTGTGTTTATACATCTGTTTCTGTGTGTGTAAGTGAGCCAAGGCAGCTGCTCTGCGGGGCAGCTAAAGAAATCAGTGTTGTCACGCTGAGCACAGGCACCTTCGCCGCCACAGATATCATACGAGCCAGGATACACTCACGTTTCGCTATATAAACACATGTAAACACCATAGTTAGACTGAAATCGGCCTAAATGCAAGGATCTGTCCTGGGCCCACTTCCTTTCTCTATCTACATTATATGTTACCTCTTATATATAATCAGGAACTATAGACTAGGTTTTCACTGTATGCAGATGACATAGTAATTTACATAACCTGACATGATATCAAAATATGAACGGATCACCATTTTCAACTGGGCCTACAAAATACAACCCCAAAGCACACAATTAAAACCTAGATATTGACGAGAGCCCAGTATCCTCTGCGTAATATCACAAAAAACACTCCCAGATGCTGAGAAGTTAGCACATCTGTAACACCAATTGAAAGTCACTGGCAAATATGTTCAATATATATGTAATATGTACGCAACTCCACCAAACAACACATCGCTCCCATTCTGTGCAGCCTCCACTGTCCGGTCCTGTATTGATTACTAGATCACCACACTTATAAAGCACAGCCCCATATGTTATTCAGCCTTACACACACACTCCTGCTCTCTTTGCTCAGCCAACCTCGGTAATTAGGGCTGAAATCCATGGGTGACTGAGCCTTTTCATATAGAGAGCTTGTTTGTCATTATTTGTACTTTTATTATTGCCTATATTTCCGCCCTCATGCGGCTTACGCACCCTTATTATTTATGCCTTTTATGTTACTTCATGTGAAATTTATATCCCCTCCTTTTTATTCCTGTACTGCTTTTATTCCCCTTCCTTGCAGAATAAAACATATTATTATGATTATTATTAAATTGATGTTGACGTTCGAGTAACAGTGTGAGATTGTACAATTGCTTCTCGCAGTGTATTGCACCCCGTAGTGCACGCGAAGACACAAATGTCAAACATCTATAAAAACACACTGAAATCCTCTCCTTTCATAATGTGCTTTTTATCTTGTTGATCTGTCCGTGCCTCTCTCTCTCACTCGCTTTGCACATTTATCTCTTTGGGTTTAATCTGAAGTCATAGCTCTTTAATAATTGATAACTTCTTAGATGGACTCATCATTCAGAACAAGGTGCAACAAGTGGACAACCGCCTAGAAATACAGAGCAATTACCCGTCAATGTTTTGGTGAAAATCATGCGTCAAACAAAAATAAGTAGTTTCATATTTTTAGATATGTTTTGATTATTGCTTCTTTTTTTAAATTAAAAATCAGAACAGCCTAAGCGCACAACAGACGAGCCAAATGTGTGTCGCGTAAACTTTCGGTCTGTTTTTCGGACGCAGCTGCAGGCCGTCGGCCAAAATAATGAAGCTGAAATGGAGCTGAAGAAAAATTATTAACTTAAATTAAAATATTAACTGGGGAAATAAGGGTTTGCTTAAATCTCTGACCTTAATGTGTCGAGTGGATGAGTGGAGAGACTGTTAAATTAACGTTAAACAGATTTATTAAATCCAGACATTGGGCCATAAACACTGAAAGGATTAAATTAATGTTTTTTACTTCAATACCCATATCAAAAATACACAACTGACCACGGAATCAATGTGGTTATGAAGAGAGAAAGATCAAGGTCTAAACAAGAAAAACAGGAGAATGATTAACGATGGACGAAATGGAACTTAGAGGAAGGTTTGAAGGACTCCCAAATGGTTCATTAAACTGAAGAGATTATGATGTGTTAAAATTCTCTCTCTCTCTTCTCTTTCTCACACACACGCTCACCCGCACAGACACACCTCAGCAACATCATTTAAAAGCAAAAGATCAGGGCAATAATGACCATCAGCCATTTCTGTGGCGACACTTAGCTTCACAAAGAAGAGAGCTCTTAATGAAATGGTCGATTCAGAACTCATCTCTCCCAAACCCGGGTTGATTAGAGTCCATTAGGCTCCACTCAGTGCTGCAGGAAGCACTTCTAATTCTCTGTTCCTCCTCATTTTCTACTCTTAATAAATACATCCATTCTGTATTTCCATCTTAAGTGAATGAGTATAGTTTTGCTGCACGTGTACGTTACTTGTGCGTTGCCATTTCTTCTTCACTTTATTGTGTAGAGGTTTTTTTTTTTTTGGTTTTTTTTGCTACATTACATTTCAAGAACTACAAGAAGCACATTCAGGGGTCAAAACCTATAAAACATCTCTAGTGTCTTGAATATTCCTCTCTTTTAACCCCTTGAACTCTGATGTAAACAACAATGGGCCCATCATCACAAACACAAGTTGTACTGTAAGTGAAATGTGCAAAGTTTCCAAATATACCACGTTCATACAATCCTAATGTTATTGAATGGGCTGTTTCCTGTTATAGGTATTTCCAAAACCAATTGGCAGATTTTCTCTTGTAAACGTGTCCCAGCATTAATATGAGACTTTGCTGATCTATACAATCACTTTATTATGACCACTCATAGGCTGTAGGGCTGTTTGCCTGTTTTCCTTGTGGCTCAGTTCATGCCAGTCCAGCTTGTTAGACAAAATAAATTGTGTTTGCATAAAACAGTGTACAAGAAAATGAGCACCCACTGTCATCTTGATAGAAGAGAGAAAACATTTGTTGTACCGTGCAGAGGAAAAGCCGATCCCTGCTGGTATTTCTTTTGTTTTTACAACGCGGGACATAAACTTGTGTCATCACGGTGCTTTTCAATATTCAGGTGAAATAATACAAATATATCTACCCTGGGTACTTCAAGACGCTTTTGACTTTTACTACTAATAGTTTATGGCTTTGTTCAAGTGGTAGCGACTAGGCTACACCTCAGTGGATACCAATACTTCCAAATGACACATTACACATATTTATCACTGTTCTGAGCATTCAACACACCAACGTCATACACCAACGACGTTGAATGTTAAATAACCCGTTCATTTCTGAAGCTTTAATGATATCTTGTGTAAATCGTCTTAATCCAACTTTAACGATCTCATTAAAACAAACGCTCCATCCATCATCAAACAATTAAAAAAAAGGGAGATTATTTCAAGCTGTTGAAAGTGTTTCTGGTATTTTCCACTAACGACTGTCAGTATATTAAAAGGACAGAATAAAGCAGCTCACAGCCCTGTAATGACATCCGACTCCATAAATGTCTACGAACGGGGAACGGGCTGAAGTGCTCGCACTATTCTGGCTAATTTTTCTTTTTATGATGATATGCTGCTAACCTCGGCCATTAGTCTTTGAAACAATCAATTCACGGGACATCATTTTATTTTCAATTATTTCTGTAGCATTTAAAAGAGATCGATGGAAGCTCTGCTCCAAAGCTGTCCTATGCAGCGGACGTAGCACGAATCCAAATAGTGTCTTTGTGCAAAAAAGTTTCACACCGAGAAGCTCTTCCTTTCCTGCTCAGCATTGCATTGTGGGGTATGCTGGTCAGGACCGTTATCAACCTGTCTCTCTGCCCGGTTCTTCCTGTCCGTCTCTCTACTTTAACTAGCATGATGCAGTAGAAATGTAGAAAAATAGTCTTATACACTCAAAGAATTTTTACTACTTAAGTAGTATTTACTGATTGGGTTATTGTTTAGCGGCCCCCTTTTGTCTAAGCTGAATCATGGATGTGATGAATAGTACACAATTAAAAAAACCCAACAACATAATTATAATTATTATGATGAGTCAGTGTACTGAAAGCGCAACGGTTGGTCTGTCTAATTTGTAAGCTCAATTTGGGCTTCAAATGAGGCACAGAAGCTTCTTAAGTACAATCACCAAACTAAACAGAGCTGTTCTCCCTCCACGGCCTGGTCCCTGACGCTAACACACAACATGAGCAATAAGAGACGGAGACTAAAAACCGCCATAAAACCAATGTTCGAAACAAATTCACCAGAATAAATCTCATCATACTGCACAGCACAGATGCAGGATAAGAGGGGAGGGAAATGTCAACATCTTATCACTATCAACCACACAAACACATGTCCCGTCGCACACGCACAGACCGTGCCGTGCGGCTAAATCCATCACGTGTGTATGGACAGTGTTCTACTGGACGCCAGAGGCTCACAGATGTCTGCTCACCAGCTCGGCCCCTGTTTCCGTAAGCAGGACCTCACAGTTTATCTGCTCCCAGCAGCTCCGAGTGCCGCCCATGAATCACACACAAGGCTTCACACAAACTGGCCAGCTTAGCGCAGCGATGATGAATTATTCAGTTTAGCTCGCTGTGAAACACGAGCGGCGAAAATTAATCAAAGTCTCTTACAAAGTGACCACAAGTGAGCATGTGTCGCCTTAACGTTTGGTAAATTAGGCCGACGTGAAGGATGATTCACTGCAGGCTTTCCCCAAATATAGATGTGTAAGGCTCGCTTCCAGAAAAGTAATTCAAAATCAGATGTTAGGACAAGTGAACCACTATCACAAGGAAAACACGCTTACGTAACTCATGTTGCCAGTTTCAGGCATCAATGTAAGTGTATTGGTTTTAATATATTAGGGAGCAAAAGACCATAATATTTCCTTTTGAAATGTAGTGAAGGGGACGTAAACAATGTTCATTTGGTCCATAAACCTCTTAAAGTCTGAGGCGTCAACCAGTGCTCCATCTTTATAGCATTTTGTTCAATTTAAATGAAAACCCCCCAGAAAATACTAAAATAATGATTTGTGTGTAAATGTGTGTCGATGGATTACTAATGTGAAAAGCCCCAATCAAATTTATCGCAGTTTAAGGGGTTAAAATACACAACCAAACCTCAAAATTTGAAGATTTGAGCAAAGAAACGCAGAGGGCAGCTTAAACTGTTCATCATTGATCCTACCAGAGATAAAATTTTGGAACAAATTGACCATTCTGTCACATTAAGATTTTTACTTAACACTTAATGATTAGGGGCGGTACAAAGCTCGTGTAAATCTTAAAGCGGTTTTGTTTTACAAACCATTAAAGATTCCAATCTGAATTGATGTTAATTAATATATCCCATAAATTTGTTTTGTGGCTTTTACAATGACTTTACCTCTATGTTTTATTACTGTAACGAACTAACCTGAGCTAAATTAAACCCAGATTGGTTTGTGTGTATCTGTGGAGATCTAACGTTTCCTCTATGGAATGTGAGTACTGGGTTATATGACTGATGAGGAAAACATTAAAGGGAATCATTCTGCGGTTCAAGTAAAAAAAAAAAAAAACTTTCACAAAAAAACAGAGGTTTTTACTTCTCTTTAATTCAATGCTAGCTTCAAGACATCTTAATCGTATAAAGTGTCAAATTTAAGCATATTTTATATTGATTTTTTTTATAGATTTTTTTTCTTTAATTCAGTTAGAGGATAAATGTTTTTTTTAACAACCAGACAGCTAGTCTAGTCTAGTTTAGTCCAGCCAGCTGCTAAATATGCACCACGGTAATTTATCTCATTTATGATGCTTCCCTGATGTTCGTTAGCCCACCACAGTGTCATAAGAGGTTAACCAGATGAAGGCCGCTAACGGCACGTTAACGAGCTGTTGCACATTAAGACACACACGCGTCACACACTGCGGTATGAAAGCAGAGAGGGCGTGCAAACCAGCAAAGACAACTTTAAATCTCTGCTTTAGAGCTCTGCATTCCGGGGGAGACGTTTATACTATCTGTTTGTCTCTGTAGTGTCTGCCTGTCACACTGCACGTGGAGTGTAAGCGTAAAGTGTGTGAGCGAGAGAGAGACGGGGACTAGGTTTAGATGACGGCTAAAAAAGCGGAGACCTGACTCTTAAAACACATGTAAACACCTTCGTCCGGCTGTTAACGGTGATCTCAAAGCCGGACTAACATACCGAGATGATACGGTTGGAGCTCGGTTTTACTAAGCCGTGTGTACTCCTCCATCGGCATTCTGTGCATGTTCCGGAGGTTAGAGCTGTGAGAGAGAGATGCAGGGCCCATAGGCGGACAGGAAGAAAAGCTGCAGCACGACCAGAATGTGTGAGAGATCAGATGAAAACTTTCCATTTAAATAAACTGATTCATCAACTGAGTAGACTAAGATGTATTATTTTTTATAATCATTACTGAATCACTTTACTCTACTGTTTACTAAAACAGGTCATGTGTGTACTGTTGTGTTTTATTTGTCTGTCATTCAAGGAAATATAATCATAACAAGCCTGTCAAAGTTTTCCAGAATTATCTCCATAACTTGCACACTGGTCACGTCTACATAAATCATGACAATCATGACGCATCAATCCACCCTGAAGAGAAGACAAATCAAGAAGAGTCCTCAAAAGCCTCTTTTTTCTTCCTCCAGCGTTGAGTATTAATCACGGCCATGCACGGGGTCGTGCTGTGTGGGAGGGCATAGTGCTCCACGTTCAGTCCCCTGAGTGCTGCTGTCACCGCCGCAGTCAAAGCAGAGGGAGAAAAGGCTGTCAATGTTACCGACAATTGTGCCAATGCCTCCCCCATGGCTGAGTAACTGTTCCTGGCCTGGTTCAGCCCAATTACTCCGGCTGCTCATGAGCAGAGAATTTCAATGTCGCACTGACATCGATCTCCTCCAAATCCAACAAATGAACTGGACGAACATTTTACAAGGACGACAACATTCTGGAAACACAGTGTGGGCTGCAGGCTGCACATGTAACACTATTATGGAAAGAAATATGAAGGAAACAAACACACACACATCTCTTCCTTCATACAGTACACCTGTCTCCCTCCCATGAGTACACACTGTCCATTTTGTCCGTCTGAACACAACAGGAAATCGTCCTGTTTGAAATGGAGGCACTGCATTTAATCAACAATAAAGAGGTTTTGTTGCACAGGAGACAAAGCAGAGATGAGGCTCATTAGGAAGCCAAGCAAATATTGAACTTTGTCATGTGGTTTGTTTGGGTCTTTAATAAAGTCTATGAATTTTTTATGACAAGCTTTAACCCCTTAAACAATGCAAATTAAATATTTATTACACTTCAGTTGACGTTATTGAATGAATTTTGATTTATTTAGGTAACTTTTTCATATCGGTAACCCGTTCAAATTTGAGAATAAAACAGAAAAGGCATAAAACAAATAAGTGCATCATTATTAGATTTTCAAGCTATATTATTCTCTTTAAATTGTCTTTATTCTGGATCATTTTATCCGGATTTCCACAGAGTGTTACAGGTTGGACTCTGGAAACCTTTGTGACTTCGTTGGAATTTTAAATAGTGTTTACAAAGATGGACTCATTAGCGGTTACCTCAGAGTTTAAGAGGTTAATATGAGCATATTGAGTGAACCAATCCTCCACGGTCCCATCCGTTTTAGAGCCTGTTTATGGAGATATAGCCCAGCGCAGAATTAGCACGACTTTATTGGCACAGAGGTGTGTGTGCATATGTGTCAAATGATTTGGATGTTTAAGTGTTGCCCTCAGGCGCTCACTTTGTCTCTGTCCCTTCTCCACAGGGAGCCTGGGTCGTATGATGAGTTCACGAAATCAATTTCTCCTCACACGGTCTCATGGATAATTTAGCATGATTATCAGACATCCTTTCCTCATTTTAACAAAACTGACAAACGGCGGAATTGGGAAGGGATCTGAACCCTCAGGTGGGACTCATGGCTAATGGATTGATAGGTGGTTATGAATTATACATTATGCTGTTGAGTGGACTGTTTTGGAGGATCTTAGGGTCCATTGCTGGGCTGCTGCTTTGCTTCAAGGAGCGAGGAAAGCCGAGCAGGACAGTTTAAAAGCAGATGGAACAATTTCATTTGTCTTGAAGTGTTTACTAGCAGAGAGAGGAGATGAAGTTCTGTCTTTGGAAATGGTCGCATCCTCTGGTTTGTGGTTTCTGTCAGCTTTTTGACTAAACTATAAGATGAATGTTGTCGTATTTGCTGTTGGTCGACTGCCATTCAATGTGATAGTGAAATTTCATTCTGTTAAATGTTCAAGGAAGATGTTTTTGAACCTTTTATCTGTCAAAAAAACCCTCAAATTCGCTCATTTGGTACTGACTGAATACATTTGTGATTGAACATATTACTATAACTATAAAACTAGTATGGACAGTATTTCAAAGCAGGGCCTTTGGGGGCAATAAGTCCAATTAAGTGCTCTCTGGAGCCTTAAATGTGACTTCAACACTTCCTAGAAGGTAATTTTGGTCCACTTTTCTCGGACAAATTACTCCGCCACCCTGATGGATGCCTTCTGCCGTCTGCAAAAATTCCATCTTTTTCCACAAATGTCAGCTGGGATTTATATCAAGACACATCAAAGGCCACTTCAGAACGCTACGTGTATTCTTGTCCATTCGTGGTTGATTTTTCTTTTTTCTTTTCTTTTTTTTTTGAGGAATGTTCTGGTCCATCGCCTTGTTAGGCCTTACTGGGCTCCCTGATTGGTTCCAAAATGTCATGTCTTATGTCTGTTGCTGCACAGATAGAAGGAGCCCTGCAAACGCAAAACATTACATCTTTAAATTCCGAGCACTGATAAATGTCATATCCCAATTCCTAAATAATAGATGAATAATTTAATTTGCATTGACGATTTTAGATTTAAAGATATTTAAAAAATTATTACTTTTTTATTATGACTCCCCAAGTCCAGTTCAGTGAATCTTGACATCCTGTTGCCATTTAGCCTTCAACATTTACAAGACAATAGAGAAACAAGACCCACTGCATCACCCGAGGTTTAGTTAACGACAGGATGTTGGATAAGACCACTAGGTCCATCACACTAATCCGTTTCAAAGTGTATTCCGGCAGTTTTTACTGCATCTTGTGGAGCTCGTTGGTCCCCATGCAAATAAACCTCGAGACAACAAACACAGCCAGTTGATCAGAATTTAATGAACTGCCATACATGGCTGTTAAGAGGATTACTGAGGAGAGAACGGCAACAAAACTGAAGTAAATCACCTCAGTGGCAGAATGACAGTTTGCCTTTAATTACGTTAAGGTTCGTGGGAAATTTGTCACTTTGGGTGTCGGCGTTTAAACAATAATCGTACTGCAGGGATCTTTGTAAGTAGCATTAGCTTGAAATAGACGCAGCAACAGCTCAGCCTGGGAAAAATACATTTAAAATGGGGGAAATGCCTTTAAATCAATCGGTCTTAGGTGCGGCATTAATAAGGGAGGTTGAATTTAAATTCCTTTCATGCGCAGAATCTACATCCTCCTGGGTAGCCTCATTTTTTAGGCTGATTACCTCTAATGTGCATGGCTAATCTGTGGATTTAATTAATAGCTGGCAGGGATACTGACCCCATCATGGGTCACAGCGACAAAATAGCTCTTACATTCAACATTATTAAAACAAAAGGACCCCGTCTGTCATTTATCATTCATACTGGTTACCGCTGAGACTTACACGTCAGTCAAGGAGAGGTCACATCTCTTATTAAACTCAGGAATAATTGGTTGACGACCGTTTTGTTGTCTGTTGTTCTGTGTGGTGTGACTTTGTGATGTGATCCAGCTTTACTTTGCCCCTGCAGCGAGAAATCTAAACAGTGCATTTCTCTCCTGACAAGAGGTCTAAACAGTTGAACCATTTCAATCTTCCGTGCTCCTCCTACCGCTAATGGATCTGGGCTTGTCCTTGTTCTCCCCCCCCCCAAACACTCCATTATCCTGTAATGTCTTTGAAACATCACCTTCTCTCTCATTCACCCAAACTTCTGCTTTCATCATTTGATTTTTTTGTTGTCTGTAACAGCTTTGCCTGTTAATGAAGACTAAAATGGAGACACGTCCAACAAAGCCAAGTGCACTGCGGTATACAGTGACAGCAGTGTTATCTGTGGCTCAAAGTTGAACAGCTCAGGATGGGAATGCATCGTGAATGACCACATGGTGGCACAATCCACACCAAAAGTGTATCTGCTAAATGTTTGAAGGGTAACAGTAACTTTTAAGTTGAGAATTTGAAGCGATTTCTGTCGGAACGGTCGTTGCTTTTAAACTACGTTAAAATACGTGCGTATAAGATGTCCATCATTTCACCTTTGACTCCCTCCTCCTCGTCTCTCCGCCCAGATACACCAAAATGAAGACAGCCACCAACATCTACATCTTCAACCTGGCGCTGGCTGACGCTTTGGTTACGAGCACGCTGCCGTTCCAGAGCGTCAACTACCTGTTGGGTACCTGGCCATTTGGAGACGTGCTGTGCAAGATGGTGATGTCCATTGACTACTACAACATGTTCACCTCTATCTTCACGCTCACCACCATGAGCATTGACCGATACGTCGCTGTGTGTCACCCGGTCAAAGCCCTCGACTTCAGAACGCCCCGCAACGCTAAGATTGTCAACGTTTGCAACTGGATTCTCTCCTCTGCCATCGGGTTGCCCGTGATGTTCAAAGCCTCCGCCATCACCACCCACCAAAATCGTAAGCATCCACGCACACACACACATTTGACGATACCTGCAGAAATTCGTGATTTGCCACAATTTGAAGGAATGTTTCTACAAAACCAGTTGCGATGTGCCGTACTTCAACGTCATCCATTTTTGACTGTTGTGCTCACAAAAAATGTCCCCGGTGCAACTGTCCAAATACATCCAAATGTGAAGAATAAAATGAATGAATCAAGGAGTTAGTATTGTGAAAAGCAGCCTTAGGCAAACCTTCAACCATACATTCTGTCTTTCCACGGCCTCTGTTAAATGTGAGCTCCACAAGGGCTTGTAAACAGAGAGGGTACAAAAGGAAACAAACACACTCAGTTCCGGCAATGCGTTGGAGTTTTAAAGGCCAATTATGTACTCGTGGAAACCCTATAAAAGGACACAGCGGCAGAGCTGTTTGGTTGTGCTGTGTAATTGTGCACAAGAACAGTTTTATACACTGAAATAAAATTGTGCGCGCCTGGCTGATGACGACTATAACTGTGTGCGTAGCCAAGGAGCTACCTGCACAGGGAGTCCTCGCTGACAGGAGGACTATAATTGCAGCGCTAATGGAAGGAGAACCTCCAGTGAAATTACTGAAGTGTGCTCCTCCCTTGGTTTGGATGAGTGAGAGTAATGAGAGTTCCGCTGACACCGCGGTGTGGACACTCTGCTGGGGGAACGGGGGTTGAACACGGCTCCCGATTTAGCTCCTGGTTTCCCCTTAAAAGCTCAAATCGCCCAAGTTAAATGTAGTGGTTCAATAAGTATCCGCGTTTTGTTTTTGTTTTATCGTTTTAATTGGATGATTAAGAGTTTTATTAAGTATAAATTCCAAATATTGTTTATTGGGCATATATAAATAAATTACGAGGCTTTAATTGGACCGTTTTGTCTCAAATTATGAGATTAGCTGCGGAGCATTCTTTGTAAATCTGTAAATTCCCCCAGCATAATCGGAGGAAGGGCATCAGGCCGTGCTCATATGTGGACCTCGTGTTGCTTGATGACGGAGCGACTGTATGACAGAGACAACAATCACAGTCTCTCTCATTTAGCCAATCAAATGAACACAATGTAGATAATTAAGTGAGGGTCGAGTAGACCTTGACATCTCCGCCCGAACGTGACAGGACCCGAGTGTTCGTGTCAGGAAGGGCCAGATTCAGACAATGGGGCTCATTTGAGTACTAGAAAACAAATCAACGTGTGAACGAAGCAGCCTCATCCCCCGTCTCCCCACTCTGCACAGCTGCCATCGTTGTCGACTGCAAACTGGATTTCCCCCACCCCGCTTGGTACTGGGACATCTTGCTGAAGATCTGCGTGTTCATCTTTGCATTCATCATGCCCGTCCTCATCATCACCATCTGCTACGGTCTCATGATCCTCCGGCTGAAGAGCGTGCGCATGTTGTCGGGCTCTCAGGTAAGATAAATGTTGTTTTCTTTACAACGCGGCCAAAATAAAAGCACAATTTACACAATTACTTTCTATATGTTGTGCCCAAAGCCCACGCTATTTACTGACCAACTCATCCATTACCTCTCTGGGTAACTATGAGGCACAACAGAAGGTCGCCGTAAGCAGTTGCTCAAATATTATCTAATCCTTATCTCTCAAGAGAAAACAATCACCGAGAATCAATTTGAGCCTTGGGTTGTAACTAATTTATTTATTGCAGTTGTAACTTTAATGCCACAACATTAATACTCTCTGACTCCAGATTAAGTTATCATCAAATGATCCATTTGTCTTATTTTGCTACGTGATGCTGTGAATGTTCTCGACAATATTGATCACGCTGACATGAGCAAAGTCCTCTTTTGATCGGCATGACAGGTGTCCGTTCATTCAGTTTTATATTACCGATCACATGGAAAAGACTTTGTGTTCCTGGGACCCATCCTGACAATATTATTAAGGTGTTTAAGGCGAGGGGGACTGCAGCCAACATTCCTGACTGTGGCTGCATCAGGGAAGTTGACCCAGGATGAAAGAAAGGTTACTTGAATGATGAAGAAAGAAGCGAGGAAAAGGGAATACAGATCCATGCTGACCTTCAGGCTCCTGGAACTGTTTAAAGCCGCACCATCCATCACTGTCTCAGTGAAAATGGGCTCCACACCAACAGACTCAGGAAGAGCCAAACGTCTTAGAGAAAGACACAAAAAAAGCCCAAATGCTGTTTGCCAAAACAATTTTGAGAAGCCACAGCCTCTCCTCTCTTTTTCCTAACCTCCTCCATCCTGCGCTCCCATCTTCCTTTCCAAGTCTTCACCTACATTTACTCCATGTTTGTTCTCCGTTTTGCTTACCTTGCCCTCCTCCTCTCTCCCTCACCCTGTACAAACACGTCATCGCTACTGCAGGAAAAGGACAGGAACCTGCGCCGGATCACCCGCATGGTCCTGGTGGTGGTGGCCGTCTTCATTGTCTGTTGGACGCCCATTCACGTCTTCGTCATCATCACCGCTCTGGTCAACATCCCGAGCTCCACGTTGCAGACCATCACCTGGCACTTCTGCATTGCCCTGGGTTACACCAACAGGTAGCGTTCAGCAGTAGCATTCTGTGAAAAATAAGTTTGTTATCGACGTTCTTTTACCAGAGACCAACTGTGATGGGGTCAGAAACTGCTTCTTGTTTGTGCCCCCTGCAGTAGTCTGAACCCAGTTCTCTATGCCTACCTGGATGAGAATTTCAAGCGCTGTTTCCGTGAGTTCTGCACCCCGAGCCCGTCTGTGTTAGAGCTGCAAACCTCGTCCAGGACCGGAGCTGCTGGCCGCAACCCTCCACAGCGTGAGCACCGCAGCGTACACACCGGGGAGAGGACAAATCAACAGGTAGTCTCTGCGTGTGTGTGTGTGCGTGCTGTACCAGATAGCACATATATCTCTATCAAGGCATGTTGGTGAAAGTAGGACGATAAATATGTGACATGACATTAGGTGACATAGCATAACTGGACCTGGCATAACATGACATAATGAGGTATGATACGCGTTTGAATGACAGGATATGACATGACGTGGCCAAGACATGACGTCAGATGGCTTAGCATGACATCACACACCCATAACACAGCGTCATGGATCAGCGTCAGCATCATGTGCCTCCCTCTTACATCTGTCCACAGGTATGACTAGCCTTGGAGGGATCGTCGGTGGACTCTCGCTGTTGCGACGGCGTTGCCAACGACGATCTCAACTCAGAGATCACGCAAGTCACCACAGGGCTGTGACACACACACACACACACACACACACACAGAAATCAGAACACTCTAAGAGATAATAAAACAGACCAGTTGGACAGATGTATTGCATTCTTAACCGGCCTGGTGATTCCACACCTCTGTCCTTGGCTATCACCCCCTGGGGTTTAACATCTCGGTGAAATGTACACAGGAACAGGAACAGCCAGAGGAAATTAGTAAAAGAAGTTGAACCCTGACCTCTGCTTAGGAACCAAGCACTGTTATCACATGACTGCATCGTAATGGAAGAATGGGTTGTACTGAACTGTACATCAAGACTATAATACGAGTGTGTTGTGGGCGTGTTTTTGTGTATTTCCTCTCAAACTTTGCTGTCTGAATCGCAGGAGGACTTTACTTACTTTACTAATGGTAAAGTAAGAAGAATGAGCCGGAAGCTCAGATGCTCCGTGCTGTTGTAGCCATCACAGAAAGAAGGTGCTTTTCACAGCCATTTCCAGCACTGACTGTGCTGCTAATTGTTCTTCTGTTTGGATGCAGCAGGGGTCGACCTCCTTTGTACCTTATTAAGACTGTGCTCCACTGATTGAGCCACGCAGCACCCTGCTGTCCCTGGCCAATTCACAAACGTTCCCTGACTTGGATAAGCGGCATAGATAACGGACGGACGGATGATTGTGTTGCTGCAATCAAATCACCACATCCCCCCACCCTGTCCCCCCGCCCCAGGACCTGTCTCTTGGACCGATGATGTTTTATGTTCTGTTTCTGAACGAGTTACAGAGTGGACATACATTACTGTCTGTTCTCTCGCTCTGCTGAGTTCAACGGACTAAAAACCAGCAAAGGAGACGCATCAGCCTGTTTGCACAGCGAGTGATGCTGTGAACATATGGTACCAGTGTATGATTAACCACAGCTAATTAGCCTTTACATTCTAAATAGGTTTATATGGAGTCACTTGGGCTCCGCAGTAGTTAGCCAGTGAGCCGAGCAGGATTGTAACTCTGTCCTAACCTTGATGACCGCTTGTGCTTACATATTGTGCAGTTTGTTATATTTGCCAGTTGCCTTCACAGTAGCTCTACTCATTGTTGCGTACAAGTATTTTGTGAATGTGCAGAGATGAACATGATTGTATGGATCTATTGTGTAAAATACTGTATATAGTATAAGTATAAGTATACCGTCGCTTTTATAAACTCAAACTATTGAAATTGCCATTTAAAGCTTATAATTGATGCCAGATCAATAAGTCCAATCACACTGAAGCTGTGTATTAAGCAGTGTGTGTGTGTAAAAATATGAATCCTGGGTTCATTTGAAGATATTGTGTGATGCACAGATCATTTCCTGTGTTTTTAATATGTATTTCATGTTGTACATATAGTGAGTTCGTCAGTAGTGTGAGTACTTTATCATTTTTGTTACGAGGTTTGTTAAAGATACATTTAGTTTTTAGAAGAAGAATATCAACCACTGTCATTTCTGCTGTCCATTATCTGCTGTATTCAAAGCACTACTAAAGTCACTACATGTTTTCTATCATTTGTTTGCTTACATCAATTATTCTACTCTGGCGTCTGTAATTCCTGTGATCGTATTCCGCAGACGATAACGATTAAAGGGATGACACTGAGTAACACTAACATGTGCAAACGAATGCATTGTCAAGGAAATAAATGTAATTCTCTGAATGCATGTTAACTCGCATCTGAATAAAGTATTATCTGCACTGTGGTCTATTCTTCCTTCACCGGGTAATTCATGTGACATTTTCCGTGAGTAAGCTGAAACACAAAAATCCTCATCATCATCATCTCTGTACACAGCTGTCGACTCAGGATCTGTGAAATAACTTTTTATATTTACATCAGACTCACAGAGAGCCCGGCATGGAGAAACGTATAGATAATGGATGCATGGATGGATGGATGGATGGAAGGATGGAAACATGTTGGCTTCACTAGCTGACCCCTGTGCCTGAAATAATTCACTGGCATCAGCTGAAAATGTGTGCGACCGTTCGTGTGTGTTTGGCTGTGAATCAAGATGGCTATAAAGAGCGCTAACTCACTTTTAGCATCACACAGAGGTACACACAGTTCTCCCCCCCCCCACTTCACTGCTGTGCGTTTCATCCCAAAAATGAAGATGAATATTATTTAATCTACGAAAAGGCCGTATGTGAAAATTATAAACCAGGATGAGTAAAATTGCATAAATCCAAGTGTCTATTTTTACACATTACTGTCAGCGTGATGTTAGCGTGGGTGTGTTTTTGTCATGCGTGTCTGCACGTTTCCTTGTTGTGCGGTGTGGCAAAATCTTATCAGAGATGGCAATATAATTCGTCCTGTCACAATAATTATTACTAAGTGGCTCTTAATGTACCCTCCTCCTCCCTAAACGAGCGCTCTTACTGATGCGAAGTCGCGAGGCCATCCTTGTGTGTACAATAAGACCATCCATCACCTCAAATTTAATCAACCAAAGACAAAAATCTCATCTTTCAAAAGCCAAAAAGTGAGGGTCTGCGTGAAGGGATGAAAGAAGATTTTTATGGAACATGAGGTCATACGACGATGACGTGATGTCTTTCCCCTGTACATATGGTTCCTCAGTATGGTGTTCAGCCAAGGTGAACAGCTATTATTGTGCCCGTGCCAATTTGTTATCTATGAATATGTACAGATTTGTAGTTAACATCCACAAACACATTTAAGTCACCGTGTTTTTGTGACGCACAAAAGCAAATGTAGGTGCATTTGCAGTGAAGACACACAATAAACAACACAACATATGAATTATTCAAGTATTACAAATGGAATGGAACGAGATAGTTCTTGAGCCCTGTGTGTGTGTGCATATATGAGGTGGGACTTGTGTTTACTGAAGGGAGGCTCATGTTTCACACCTTTTCTGCTTTGTACGTACATTACAGCTGCACACCAGAGACGCCGGTGAAACGGTTTAAGACCAGGGACTTCTACCTTTACCCTACCCACTCCACCAGCATCTCAGTCAGGTCATAACCCTGACGTTGTGCAAACTGGCTCCAGGCTGATCCTAGCATGTGGAAGCAGGAGACAATAATGACTTTATAACGGCAAATACCGATAAATCCTTGATGAAAGCTCAAACGGCGGGAGTGAGATTGTGTGTTCACAGCCATGCCAAATCCAATTTAACTTCTCCTGGCTTTGACACACCAATGACCCCGCCGTGTCACAGCACAGCAGTTTCCTTGGGTTATTCCACACCTAGATGAATGGCTAAATGGTTCCTTGCCATCTAAATGAGGGGAGCGTTGCATTTTGCCGGTGCGGACCCTGAGGATCACAGGTGTGGAGAGGAAATTGCTGCGCGAGATCAGTGGCTCGGCCCCATCAAACTCAGAAAAACAACAAACTGCACAGATGTTCAGGTTTCTGTATCGGTAAGCAAATGAGAAGTCGGCGCTCTGAATCTGCTCGAGCTGCCGATCGCTTCGTCGGTTTGACAGCCAATAAAGCAACAGCTCGTCGGCCGACCAATGAGCCGCCTCAGCTTGTAGATCGACCAATCAGCCCGTCTGTAGCCAGTTATGACCCTACGGGGTGTAGTCGATTTTACTTCCTCTCTCTGTCTCTATTCCTCTACCTGAGGCCTGCTGGTGTGGGGGTGGGGGCGGTTGTGTATTAAGCAGTCGCTTTCAATCACTGGAAATATTGCTGACTCTATTTTTACAAGGCTATCATTCAGCAGGACTGCAGGCCACGGCGGAAAGCCGGCGAGGCAATATTGCCATCCATCCACCTGATTTCATTACAGTTTCCCCTGCCACTGTTTTGCTTTGCAGGACCCATTTCTTCACACTAAAAAATAGACTATTAAAGTTTGATTATTACACCCCTGTGTCTACTATTTTACCGTAGGTGGATCCCTGCAAAAGTGAGATTACCCCACATTCATTTGGTTGACGACGAAATGCGAAAAAGCTGGAATAGAAAATGGATGCAAGACAGTAAAAGGAAAGTCACCAAGTCGGCTAAACTTAACCATCTTACTGTAATGTAGAAGAAGAATTGTGTTATTCAATTTCCCAAATTTCCAACATTGTTTTTGGGGGATTTGTTGATTCTGTACACAGCTCTCTAAGCGCA